>APFE031723167.1:0-45886 GCA_000404065.3 Pinus taeda
TTAGTAATAGTTTTACTATTTAATAACGTAGTTAACAGTTGAATCAATATATGACATTTGCAGCAGTTTCTAGTTTGCTTGAAATAATTCATTTCATATTCAACAATGGTGACAAATGAAATAACCCATAAAAGTTGCTTCACCATATCCGAAGTTGTACTCAAAAAATGAGTTTCTCAGCGATTAAATGCTGCTTCACCTTTGAATAATTATTCCAATCTCTATATCTTTGGAACGAGCTGGAATGGCCAAGGAAGAAAACATGTTTAAATAAAACTCTTATGGAACCTGCTTGGTAACTCTAGTTGAACTTCTCAGCTAAAAAACTCTGTAATAATGCAAAGAAGATCTGCGCTCGTGCGATCAAATAATCGAAAAGATGCATGGTTTTGAAATTTTTGAATTAGTGACTGGTGATTGTTTAAATGTTTTAAGGTGTGCCGATATTTAACATTATTCAAATCTTCACGCTGCCAACCGTGTAAAAACAAAGTCAGTGAATGGAGAGCGCAACCAAAAAGTCGGTGTAATCAAATCATTTAGTGGAAGAGGCACACCATAATCAACACAATAGGATCCATATAATCCAAGGAAGGCTTTATTTGAGATTGGAAAACTAACACTACGGAATAAAAGAGATCATGATAGATCTGTATTTCTGCAAAGCCATGCATTCAGTTATCTGCTGAAATTGAGATTAAGATTATTTCTTCCGGGAAATAAGGAAATTTGTAATATTCATGATGGCTTATTTTCCATTTCACATGTGTTGGGTGTGTTGGCATGGTCAAACAATTAATTAGAATTGTCCATTTTCAGTTTTCTAGCCATATTCTGGTACATAAAATTATTTGCATGCATGACTGTGCATGACAACCCACCCGTTTGACTGTGGTGAATGCTCAATTGTTGTGTGATTAGATTGCAAAACGAATAAAAACTTCTATTGATTTTCAGGGTGTCTATATTTTGTCGTCGAAAAAGCTCATGGGTTAAAGAATGATTTCGATACACTATTATGGTGATTCGTAAAGGCAATGGTGGTTAGTTGAGAAAATGGCAAGTTTCATTTGGACTATTTATCTTCTTAGCATATCGAGTGTCAGCTAATATGATATTTTTAAATGATTTTGATGAGAATTAAAAATTTGTTCAAGTAAATTTTTTTTGGAAAAAAATTTCAACTAAAATTTTCTTCTTAAAAAAGATTTCAAGTAAAAAAAATTTGAAAAAAAATTTCAAGTAAATTTCATTCGACAAATTTTCTAGTTTTTTTAAATGTAATGAAATTACAAATTTTAATGAATGGTTGAGTGAGAGAGGAGACCCGGCTATAGCTCTAGTTCTAGGGTTTAAAGAAACAAGGGGCAGAGAGTACCAAGCATCCATGGAGGCACAAGCATCCATGGAGACACACTCACGAGGGAGCTCTACTCCCTCCTACAGTTATATGGTAGCAAACATAGGAAGATGAGGGAAAAAGAACAAAAGTCCACACCCCTTGGAGGTCAAGACAAAAGACAGAGAAATTGAGAATGTTGAAGGTAGCAAAACCAATGTAGATCAAGGGACCTACCAAAAACACTGTTAGGGAAAAAGAGGAAGATAGAGGTCAATGGTCAGAGAAGAGAGCTAAGATGGGGCCATGTAAACCCAAGACCACAACTAAACCTCAGGTTATTCTGAATGATCCAACTTTACAAGTTCACAGGGATCACATGGCTAACTATGCCATCATATGTAAATTTATGGGAATATGGCCATCACAGAAAGCATTGTACACCTAGATAAAATACAAATGGAAAACAAAGGGGGAGTTAAATATTCATTTTGGATCCAAAGGTTTTTTCACTTTCGTGTTTATGAACATGGAAGACACAGATAGAATCTTTGAAGGAGGACCATACTTCTTTGCAGCGCCATGGATGATGAAATTTGTACTAGAACGAGAAACCTTCATTTCAGCACTCGTATGGATTCGAATATACTCCTTACCTTTAGATTACTCTATGCGAGAGTCTTTAAAATCTATAGGCAATAAATTAGGTAATTTCTTAAAAATTTCAGAGGCAACTCTAAGGGGAGAAAACACATCCTATGCCCGAATATGTGTGGAAATGGACCATTCACGAGCCCTTCCAGATGAGGTAATTCTAGAAGTCTATGATGTCACATATTCAAACATTATGAACATAGATGTCACAAATGTCATGAACATGGGCATCCATCGAGATTTTGTCCTCTCAATCGAAGGGAGGAAAACCTAAATACCAACAAAGGAAAAGATGAGATAGGTTTCCCCAAAGTAGGAGAAAAAGGAAAAGGAGGAGGAAGGAAACACAAAAGAACCCTAGTGTAAATGATAAAACAAAAAGTTACAATAGTTTTGAGATCTTAAAAGAAAAATAAGCTGAGGAAGGGGATGAAGAGAGTATAAAGAATCAAACACCAAGGGGGAAAGAAAATGAGACCAACATGGACTACATTCACGAACATAATTAACACACAATGGACCCTTTGAGTACCATGGAAGTAGAAAAAAACCATGAAATGACTCAAAGTCAAAGTGGTACAGAGGATCAATATTTACAGGAGATCCTAGAAAGGGAGAACCTAGAGATGGAAAAGTTTCTAGAACAAGGAGACAACCTGGAAATAAACTCCATCCCTCAGGAGGACATGGAAAAAGTACAACATATATTCCTTAACAAGGCACATCAAGCAGCTGCAGGAGTCAAAAGAGGATATGACAACCAGCAAAACAAAGCAACTTCCTCAATAGGATTAATAACAGGAAAACTAACAAAAAATCCAGGCAAAAGGAGGGGAAGAAAAAGACGAAAATAATTACTACTAGAGTGTGGTAAGCTCATGATTGATTCAGGAAATATGAAAGACCTTTCTGGTTACTCCTTTATAACCCCACCTCAATGAAAATCACAACCTAGAACATTAGAGGACTAGGGAGTAGAAGAAAACAGAGGAATCTCGGTAAAAGGATTAGAGAGGAGAAACTTGACATAGTATTCATACACGAAACAAAATGCTTAGTGGAGGGAATCCGCAAAAAACATAGCAAATGGGTAAATAGATATGAATGCGTTGAATTTAAGGCAAATAAATCTTCTATTGGTATTCTCACTCTCTTGGATCCACAAAACATTGGTGTGATTGATGCGGAGGCATCCAAAGATCACCTTTCTTTGATTTTTCAACCAGTGGGTGACAAGCAATGTTACATGATCACCAATGTCTATGGTCCTCAACCAATGGAGGACAAACTTTGACTCCTCACAACACTGGAGGATATGAAAAAGAGATACCCAGCTCTACCATGGATTCTTGGAGGAGATTTTAACATAACAAAATCACTCGTGGAGAAGAAAACAGGAACTAGAATACTTGGGAGATACTCAATTGCCTTCTTGAACTTCATCACCAATATGAAATTGGGTTATATGGAAACAAGTAATGGAATCTTCACTTGGAATAACAAAAGAGGAGGTCCTACCAAAGTGGCCTCAAAATTGGACAAATTTATGGTTTTAGAGGAACTTCTTCTCAGGGGAAGCAGCATTACGACACTCATACTACCTTTTGGGGGTTTAGATTACTAGCCTATCCAATTGGAAGCCTCCCTTTTTGGAAAACCAAGGAACACCCTCTTCAGGTTTGAGAATGCTTGGCTCACACATTCAGATTTCCTCGCAAATATTGAACAATGGTGGAAGGAATATCTTCACCTCCAAGGTACAAAGATGTTCTTGCTTCACTGCAAGCTCAAACACATTAAAGGTAGACTCAAAGAGTGGAACAAAAAGGAATTTGGTAACATCTTCAAAGCTAAAGGAGAAGTGGAAAAGAAACTTAAGGAAATAAACCAGATTATTTTCACAGAAGGCTACATAGATGAAAGGAAGGAGATGGCAGAGTCACTCGAGCAGGACTGGGACAACAGATGCCTTCAAGAGGAAGTACTCTGGAGACAGAATCCAAAGTACAATGGATTAAAGAAGGGGAGAGAAACACCAAAGTCTTTCACAGAGCCACCATAGCTCACCGAAACAACAATAAAATTGTGAAACTTACAGATCAAAATGGTATAGAGAGAAACACTCATGAAGAGATGGTGAAGGTTCTACTCCAACGTTTTTCAGAAAATTGTTGAGGAAACCTCGGAAGATAGATACCAGTTTATGGAAAAAATCATTCAGTACATCCCTAAATTGGTCACCAAAGAAGATAATTTCAATCTCAATACACCAGTAAGAGAGGAAGAAATTGAGGAAGCCATGAAAGAGATGCAAAATGGGAAAGCACCAGGCTGGGATGGCTTTAATGTGGAATTTTTAAAAGCTGTTTGGAGGATAGTGAAATAGGACATCCTAGAGGTAGTGGAAGACTCTCGAATATTTAAGAAAGTATTAAAGGCGCTCAATGAATCTTTCATAGCCTTAATCCCCAAACAGGAGAAGGCCACCTCTTCAGATAGATTTTGACCTATAGCATTATGCAATGTGATCTACAAAATTTTATCCAAAGTCATTGCCAACCGTCTCAAACCTCTCCTCCCAACCTTAGTGTGAGAGGAACAAACATGCTACGTGGAAGGAAGACAAATTTTAGATAATATAATTCAAGCACATGAAACGGTTCATTCACTCATTACCAACAAACATGCAGGAATGATAATTTAACTGGACATAGCAAAGGCTTATGAAAAACTTAGCTAGTCGTACATAAGAGTAGTTTTAAAAGCCTATGACTTTGATCACAATTGGATTAAATGGGTTATGGTGCTAGTTACCATAGCGAGCTCTTCAATTCTTCTTAATGGTGATCCTTCCAAAACCTTCAAGCCCTCTAGAGGTCTCACACAAGGAGATCCTCTTTCTCCTTTTCTCTTCATTCTAATGATGGAAGGGTTAGGAAGAGCTATCAGATCTGCTAAGGAGGAAGGGAGAATTCAGGGTTTGAGACTCACTCATGGTGAGGACACGGTGACACATCAGAAATTTGTGGATGACACTATTCTTCAAGGCGCACCCACTGTTAAGGAATCCAAAGCATTCAAATAAATTCTAAGTGAGTTTGCTAGGGTAGCAGACACTGAAGTAAGTCTCACTAAATCAAAGATTTTCTTTTTCAATACAGATATTTCAATTCAAAGAAATCTTTCCAGAATTTTGGGATTTCGAAGGGAGACACTGTCTATGAAGTACCTCGGAGTTCCTCTCACTCACAAACCGCTTCAAAAGGATATCTGGGACCCTGTTCTTAATAAGCTAAAAGATAAGATCAGCAAATGGACAAACATAGCACTAAATCTAGCAAGCAGACTAGTTCTCACTAAGGTTGTCCTACAAAGTATCCCTATCTATATGCTATCTACCATTCCAGCACTAGTTGGTGTAACGACCAATATAAGAAACATTGAGAGAGACTTTCTCTGGGGATAGGTGAAGAAAAGAAGAAATGGGCCCTGGTGGCATGAGATAGAGTATGCAAACCTAAGTCCCATGGAGGCTTGGGACTTCATGACCTAGGAATTGTAAATAGAGTTCTTGGTGCCAAAATATGGTGGAGATGGCTGAAAGAAATTTAGGCCCCTTGGGAAAAACTCTGGAAGCACAAATATGCTTGCGAATGGCAGGAGGAAAATCTAATCAAAATGACAGGACAGGTAAAAGGTTCTGATATTTGGAATAGGGCATGGGAGAATAGGGCCTTAGTCCAAAACCATAGTTTCTGGGAGATCAGAAATGGGAACCTGGCTTGGTTCTGGGAGGACAATTGGCAACAGAGGGACAATCTCCGTGGTGAAGAATTAACAGACATTCACACCGATACCATCAACAAAGGACTAAGGTGGGTAAGTGACCATTGGGACCAAGCAAGGAATGATAAGAAATGGAGAACTTGGAAACTTCTAGATTATACTGGAATGGGAATGTTGTATACTCAAGCTACAACCCTTCAAAGTCTTTTAGACAAGAGACAAATCTTGCACTCAAACTTGAACGATCAACTAAGATGGGGAAAGAACAAGACAGGTCTCTTCAACCTTAAGGAAGCCAAAAGAATAGATGCAGGGCTAAAGCTTCCAAACACTGATAAGATGTGGAAAGAAATCTAGGAAAATCCTCATTGGATGAAAGTAAAATTGTTCAAGTGGCTCGTTCAACAAGGCAAGATTCTAACATGGGATAACCTAAGAAAAGGAGACTTTGTTGGCCCCTCAAGATGTCATTTATGCAGACAACAAGAAGAAACTACAAATCATCTACTAAATAGATGCACTTTCACCATAATACTTTGGAATTGGGTTGGAGAAGTATTTGAGCAGACAGACAAAGATGTTAATGATATCACTACTACGTTGAAAAATTGAAGGAATTTTTTTTTAGACAATGAAATAATTAACTCTGCCTAGATGCTGACCCCAGGATTCATAATTTGGAATGTCTGGAAGGAGCACAACAATAGGATTTTCAAGGAGAAAATGAGTGTAGTGAGCAGCATCCTAAAGCTAATCCTTAAATAGTTTAAAGAGATTGTTCATATCATGGGAGGTGCAACTGCTGGCAAACCCATTGGTCAAAGAGAGGCCAAAATTTTGGAGAAGTTAGGGCTCAATTTTCATTCCCCTCGAGGTTCTATGAAAATTAACAAGAAGACCTCAACAGATAAGTCTTCTTGGAAACCCCCTTCTCATGGCTTTTTAAAATTCAACATAGATGGGGCTTCAAAAGCAAATTCAAGAGAAGCTGGTTATAGAGGGGTCTTGAGAGATGAAGAAGGAAACATAAAAATCATCTTCCATAATTATCTAGGAGAAGCAACCAATAATATGGCCGAGCTCATGGCGATGGAATCATGCCTGGAAATACTGCTCAAGCATAACATTCATAATGTCATCATTGAAGCTGACTCGAAACTAGTCATCAACTTAGTAAAAAGGATAAATGATGGTTCTACTCCTGAGAGAATCTCAGAACACTGGTGGCTTATGCAAGTCTACCAAATAATCCAAGTGCACCTATGAAGGCTAAGAACTCATAGGTTGGTGCATGTTCGCAGAGAAGCCAACAAAGTTGTGGACTAGCTTGCAAATGAGGGAGTACGAAACAAGCATATTGACTTGTGCTACTGGTGGGCGGAGATTATAGATGACGGGTTGAAGGAGGGATGCTCATCTAGGGCCATCAGCAATTGACAACAGCATCAGGAAAAATCAAGACACAGAATTTTCGAAGCAAAGCCACACAAAAGGGGTCTCGTTGATCTGGATTCATTATGAAATGTTATGACATATGTGAGGTCCTTTTCAGAATGCAGGTCTATGTTGATCTCCTTAACCCAGGTAACAAAAAACTAGCAGTCTGAGAGGGATGGCTGAAAGGAGAGATCTTCATCTTGCTTTGGCCCCTGTGGAGGAATCCAACCTTTCTCTATAGGTGCAAAACCCCCATTTGGTTTCCGGTGATCGGTTTACTACCCTCTGGGCAATTTCTGGTTTATCCCAAGCTCTTTAGGATAGAAGCGGTTTTTAACAATTGGGAGCGATTCCACTCACCACATGACACGTGGCTTTGGGTGGGGAGGAAATACTGCCCTCATCGCATGCTAACCATCAGAGCTTTTAGTCTGCGCGATATGATCCTGAACCATTGGATCAAGTGAGGGCATTCAACGGCCAGGATTGAATGTGCATGTTGGTGGGACCAATATAATGGTTATGTTTAGAGATGTTTGCATGACCTCATTAGAATCGCATGCAAATGGTGGATTTTGGGCATTAAAAGTGATAGGTGGTTATGCCAAAAATGGACCCAATATGATTATAAATTATGGTTTATAGGATGCATCGGGTCCAATGTGTTGGTTAAAAGGTGAGCATGTTATCCACCCGATATGTTTTTCATTTGCTAGATCTTTAGTTTAATATCCAACTGTCAGTTTTGGACTGCTGGTTTGTTTTGACCACATCCCTCGGTTCATTTTGTCGTCTAGCAACCAGGGATTGGGGTGGGTCTGTCCTTTTGGTGTGCATCACTGCCAAGGTTGCTGATTGTACACTATTTCTCTTTTTAATTGAATAAGAAGGATTTTCTCTTGCCTTAGCAAAAAAAAGAAATTACAAATGTTAATAAAATGATAATTTAAATGTCTAAAAAAAATTGGTGTTAAATCCATAAGGAATTCATCAACCCCACCTAGAAGATCAAATATCTCTATGTTTTAACTATGTCAAAGAAGAAAATTAATATAGCCAAGATTAGAACAAACTCTCATGAGCTCCATAGTGAAACTCATAGTTGGGCAGTACCTAAAACACCATGGATGGAAATGATCTCCCATCTATGTGATAATAACAACATCTAGGATGAAAATCACTTTACAATCACATTAGATCTTAGTTTCATAATCTTTGTTACAATAGTAACCTTCCTAGCCTTTTTGACTATGACGCTTCTCTCCAAGCTTTTTGAGCATAGGAATAAAATCTTAAATCAAACTAAATAATTAGTTTCTTTAGCTCCTACAGACCAAAGTTTGGTGTTAAGTTAACTACCATCATGATCATCATCATATATAACAAAAAACTAATTTAAAAACAAAAATCAACATTAAACCACAATTTTTTCATTTAACCATAATTTATTTTTATCAAATAGGATAAGTTCCAACAAAAATTAACACTTAAATCCTACTCCTTCATAATTCACAATATAAATATATCATTTTTGTAACATTGGAAGCTTTTATGACCTCAAATATTTTGATAATTTCCAATCCACACATTGGAATTTTTCTTGTAAAACCATAATGTGGCTCATAGGTAGATGCAATAGTTGCATTATCCAATGAACTTACAATAAATACTATTCTTACTTACCATATGATATAAAATTAAAACTAAAAAAATTAACTTAAAGTTGGAATTTGGATGACTATGGTAAAGAGGTTATGTTTTATGTTTTACTTTAAAAAAATTATAAGTTTATATATATTAATTTTGTTTCACATTCTTTAGAGAATTCATTTTTGATTAAATAGAGATATTTATATTAACTTTATACTTTTAAAAATATGAAGGGCTTATATCCATCTTGATTCTCAATTTATTAAGAGTATCATCTTGGCTCTCCATCTACGAAGTGTTTGAGACGAAATCTTTTCATTTCAAAAGAGGTTTCCATTTCAAAACATTCCATCCCACTTGGCTTCTAGTAGACCATTAGTTAAGATCATTGTGACTTGGTTTTAATATTAATTATCATTATAAATATAATTATTAATTTTATATTGTATTATATTATTTTATTTTTATGTGTATATAATTGGTTCAAGTAAAAATTCTTTATTGATAATTATGGTGATTAATTATTTTATTTTATTTTATTTCAATTTTAATTTTTTTTACTCACTCAATGTTTAAATGGTTTTAAGGGTTACACATAGCCTATCCACTTAATTACTTTTCACCTTTTATTATTTTTTAATTGAATTTATATCTAAATGTTTAGAATCATTAACATACTAAATCTTCCCATACTTTTTTTTGTTTTTTAAGTATAATTTAAAAAGTGCTATAAAATAAAATCAAAACAAAATATTTATAAAATATTTTGATTTTGAAATGAGTTATGGTTTTTGTGAATGTGGTATTGATAAATGGCAGTATTGGCCCATGGTATTGTAACATGGTATTGTAACAAAGCCTATTTTACATGTCAATAATTTCATGGTAAAATTAGGTTAATATATCTTTGTAACCATAATTATTTTGTAAAATTTCGAGAAAGTTCTTAAGTTAATAAATTAAATATTATTGCCTACTATTTATATATCTTATATATTTTAATGTTATATATGTACATTACTATTTTCTTTTCTCAAAAAAAATCTTAGTAATTTTATTAATAAAAATAAAATTACAACATAACAAATTTTATTTTATTACTTTTAACTATTTATTATGGCTTACTAGGAAATAGACATTTTCAACCCAATCAAGTAATGTAATGAGTGTGATATTTTGTTGTTTAAAATGCATTTTTGAATGAATAAATGGATTCAGCATAGTTAAAACTTTTAAATTTCTAATTAAACAACTTAAGCTAAGTTTTAAAAAAATATCTTATAGATTTTGGTTAAAATTAATCCCAAAAAAAATTGTAAAAAAAGTCATTTTCTCTATAAGTTAGACTACACTAGGTTGTTTATTATTGTTTGATACAACATTTAAATTTTTATATTGAACATTACAACATTGTACAATGCGATTTTTCTTTTACATCTAATTTTTTTTTAATTATAAAATGAAATAAAAATAAATTTTTTATTTATTTCGAAATGAATGATGGTTTTGGGCCTAACTCATGATATTGTAACGAAACTATTTAGAAATTAATAATATCCATGGTGAGGTGCCTTTGAATATTAATGGTTAAGAGTTTTATTACATTCTACATTTCTTGTAAGTATTACATTTTCTTGTGCTTATTAATTAAATTTAAATATCATTATTATTTTCCTTTATATTGTAAATTAAATCTAATTTATAACTACTAATTATATGATATATATTTCAATCTCACATGTATATTATGATTTTTTTATTGCAATGGTAGAGGTGTTGTGATGCAATGTTTAACATTTTGACTGAGTCAAATTAGATAAATAAAAAATAAATAAATAATACAATAAATAAAATTAAGTAAAAATATTAACTTATTGTTAACATTTTAACTCCATCAAAATAAAATAAAATAGAATAACTCTATAAAATTAAAATTAAAAAAAATGAAAATGGCTTGTGATATTGACCTATGGTATTGAGAAACCATAGTATTGACCTATGGTATTCATATGGAATATAGCCTAATTGAAGTGGAAATTAAACCACCATAGGTCTTTCTTAACTTTGGATCTACCAAGCTAGAGGATCAAATCTCTTTCCACTCCAAAAGAGGTTTGCATATCAAAATATTTGATCCCTAATTTTTTTTGTAAGCTTAATTTACAGAAATAAAGGAGGTTACATCCATATGTCTTAGAGTTAGGTGGTCTCAACCTGCTGAGTTGGAAACTAGGTCTCTTGGCCACCTAATAGTAAAATATGTCATCCATAAGCAAAGAATAATAAGTATCTCGAGCCATGTTATATAAACCTCGAGTTTTTATAATTCCTATTCTTTAAATATCTATAAACATAACTCATAATAAGTCTAAAACTATAGGACTAAAGCATTCAAAATGTAAAGCCATGGGTGCAATATCACTCTTCATCATCATCTCAATTCATCTGAGCAAGATCCTTCACAGTGAAACCTGGTAGATACATGTGGGGTATGTAAGGGATGTGCTCCTCAATTCGGCTCAGCTGACCACTCTGTTGTTGCAGTTGGAACTAAATTTTTTGTAATTCTTTGGTGTAATCTGATTTCTACATGCACGTCACAAGGAAATTGTTCTAGAGGTTTCACTAGAATTCTCTTCATCATCCATAATAGGCACACTATATCATTGTATTTGGTCACACTTCCATGAGTATGGCCAGTTCTTTCCACTCATCCATGTCCAAATCAAAGTCTTCCACAGTCTAACGATTTTAATCTTCCCATTCTACAATCGACTACCTAATGCTTGCTTGGTAAGCTTGGGCCGTTTCTTCAATTATAGGCGAGGCCATTGCCATCCTGCACCCTTGACCATAAAAAAATTAAATTTAAAAAATGTTTAAATCCAACATTTAATTCCTACACATCTCCCCTACATTAGGTTGTATCTTGGCCCAATTATTGTTTTTAAGTTTTATTATAACAAAAAATTATTATCACTGTTTTATCTATCAAATGGGAACAAACAATTAAATATAAAATTTATTAAAAAATGAAGGGTTAAAAATAAACCAACTTAGATCCATCTTAACTAGGAATCTGCCAAGCACCTACATGGATCAAATCCCTTTTAGAGTAGAGAGAGATTTGATCCCTCTAGTGGCTTGATAGATTGATAGTTCTGAATCAAGGCTAGTCTACATAAACACCCACCTTTAAGCACAAGGGCTTCACATTGTTGATGAACATCTTTCCATGTTCATTCATAAAGGGGTTTTAAAATTCTAAAAGTTAGAGCCAATATATTATGGGTATCTTTAAGGGCTAAGGGAATACGAAAGGGTGGGGGCATATAGGAATGGGGGATTTATAAGTGCTTAGGAGGTTATAAAATTGGGTGTTTCATGAAATTTAGTCATATACATCAAAAATGGGTGTTATTGTTTTTAGAAAGAACAATTTTAGAAGGATTTTATCAATATCTAGTGAGATTATAGATATTATTTACTATTCCACGAACACTTATGCTATGGCTTATGAGTGGCAACCCTAAGCTTAGTAGGTTATTTTCAAAATCAAACTTACTTGATTTTTGTCATGTAAATTTTCCAAGACTAAGGATGCTCGTGCATCAAATACCTTTGGTTATGAAACATGATTTTCGATGTCACGTAGATGAAATTATCAAATATATGGGTGAGGAATACCTCTTGTTCAAGTCCCAATAAACAAGGATTTTGTGATCTTTGATACCACCTCTAAGGATGTTTTGTTCCAAGAAATGTTCATTTTGATGAGAACAATAGTGTATGATCCTCTTCCCCTCCTTCCTCATATTTAACTATTGATAATGGTTCTAATCATTATGATGATTTTCTAGATATTGTTGATGGTGGAGAGGTTGTTAGACTTCCTCCAAACAAAATCTCATTCTCACAGTGAATGTGAGATAATGGGATAGGATGCCCATTATTTTACACCCTAACCTATGTTCCTAGGATTTTACAAGTATTTAGAATGAAAATTAGTTTATTTACAATAGAAAGAAAATATAAATGAAAACTAAAACTAATAATACAAAAGTCCTATAAATATTCACAGAAATAAATAGGTAAAAGTTATAAAGAGTGATATCAACAAAATAAAAAATATCAACAAATTAATTAGCAAATTAAAGCCTTGTGACTTCAAACCATTGTAAAGCATAAGTTGTGATTAATCTATCTATATTATGAGAAAAAAATTAAGATGTAAAAGTTAAAATTCCATAAGAAATATGCACAAAAATAGGATAGAAAATATGGTTGATTTTATTAAAGATATGTCAGTACAACAAATTCCAAAAAGCGTGTTTCTAAAGATTCTTCGCAAAACAAAATTATGAAATATTTGTAATATAGAGTGAGTCATATACAGATATTTTGGAAAGTATTAGATGAAAACAGCTTCAAAACCCTTCAAGTAAATATGATGTAACTTCAAACACCCTGTTTCTCTGCAAACCTTATGGATAATAGTGTTGTTTAAAGAAAAGCTAGAACTAGTAATAAGAAAATAAACTACAGAAAATGTGAGTTACTTGTTGTAGCTTGTTTTTCACTAAGATTTAAACTGTGAAATTTTTTTTTATATATTTCGAAAAAAAATGTAAAATAATTGTTAAGGTTTTAATTTAATAAAGGGTGGATTAACGTTAAGATTTAGCATGATGCATCATTAATACAAAGCCTTTGGTGGGGCCCTATTAGGGCCCTAAAGGAGAGGCTAGTTCATTGATCGTACTTGATTGGCATGTCATGACCCTCCAATGGCTCCCACTTGACATAATAAACAACTAGATGATTATGTCTTCACATGGCTCTTTAGAGTATGCAACAATAGATGGGTTGACTATCAATCAATGGTTCAGATCGTTTGTGAGATCACTAGAAGCGGGCTTCACCCATCATAGTAGGTGCCCCCTTAACCCTACAACAAGCAAGTACGACTTGAAAAGCTCATTCACCATGTCATCGCCATGTCACCCCATCACATCATCACGTCTTATTCACCATGTCATCAATTATGTACACATCACTTCAGCATTTAACTTTGTTTTCCCTCCCATTTTATGTTTTCCCATAAACCTCATTTCAGTCTAATTTTCACATCGTCATTTTTAATTCCTAGTGTTCGTAACACATTGCAGTTGATGTCCCACTTAAATTTGAATTCACTAACACCAACCATTGATAACCAGGTATTTATACATTATTTTCAACTCTTTACATATTCAACATGACAAAGAAAACTCCTATGTCGAGTTCTTCCATCCTTGTTCCTTTCATGGACACTGAGAGGGATGTGTTTGATCCTATTTTCTCATTGAATTTAATGGAACTTCACAAGCACATTTTATTCAGTTGAAAGGAGTCTATTGTGTATGTTACAATTGTAAAGTTTGGCCTTTTTTCTGCTATAATTCCCCAAACTTATACCCTCCCTGAGTTCATTTAGTGGTTGGTCTCTGTTGTTTACCCTCTGAGGTGTTTATTGATGAATTCTTTAGGTGAAAACATCTTTCAAATATCTTCTCTTTTAATTAAACAAGCATTGGTTTTTCTAACTTCAAATGTTTCACCTCATTTTCAAAACAAACCTTTTTGACATCATTTCAAAATTTCTATGGGAAAAATTATGCGAAGATGACCTTTTTTTTATTGCCTACGGGACAACAATCTCCTATGGATCCATCTCAACTTTATCTTGAAATGTTTTTTGAAGATGTGAGACCAGTTTTGCAAATAATTTCCAAGGTTTTGGGAAGGGAAGACACAACTTTCATTGACCTAGATATTTTAGGGATGTTTAATTTAATTCTACAACCTAAGGTTGTACTTGATATACCTTCTTATTGGGGAAAACTAGCCAATTCTCAATTTTTAGACTTAGCCCTTACTGGTTGTTTCAGATTCCCATCACTAGTAACTTATATTTTCCTATACACTCATGTGGAGAGTTTCATGCATTTGGGTCCAATTATAATGTATGTACACAAAAATAGGAAATGAGTAGTGAATTGGACGTGAGAATTCATTCCAATTATGAAGGATTTACATACTTTACTACTTATTTCATGTCAGTTTCTTACTCCATTGTAAATATCTCTCCTCCACCTTATATTTTTCGAAAATCCCAATCTCTTCTAGATGTTAGTGACAATGTCAAAGTGGGTGATTGGTTCATTTTTAAGACTATGTTAAGATTAGACTGTATGGATCAGAGGTTGCCCCTTATATACTTTCCATATTTGTACCTATGAGATTATTTTCTTTAGAATTCATTAGAAAAAGTTTAAATGTTCATCAAGTTCATTTTGTACCAGCAAAGAAGGGAAATTTATTCAAATTTCCAGAACTATTGGGCCTTTTATTGTGAACAATAGATAGGTCATGGAAGAAGTAGAGAAGATTCTTGGAGACATGTAGTTGCAATAGGATGAGAAATGGTCATATGATCCTCACCATATCATTTCTAGAATAAGAGTGGAAAAATCATATGCTCTCTATATACACGAATCTTGACCAGATGTGGAAAAATTGGCAAATAATGGTAAGACAGGAGTAGGTTGAGGGATAGAGTTTTAACCCCACATCCTGAAGAGAAGGTTCTAAAAAGAGGCAGTGAAGAAATAATTGATTTGGAGGGTGAAACAAATCAAATCTCAAAACATCCAAGATTGTCTAAAATAGAAAGAGAACCTAAATTGCTCACCGGGAGCTACTCAAATGCAATGGCCTTTTAGTTGCAATTTGGAGAAGTAACTTGTAAACCTTCCTCCCATGTGCCTGAAGAAACTTCTCAAAGTGTTGTTCCTATCATAAAACAATTGTACAGTCAAATTGAAGAAAGAAATAAGAGGATAAAGGAAAACATAGAATTTGAGCTTGAAGCACAATCAATTTCTGAATATCACACTAGACTATTATCTTCATGGATCTTGAAAGAAATCAATTGATGTTATGTTTTTCTCATCCTTATACTCTCATTGTTTCATCATCATTAGGTTTTAACACTATGAACTTGACCGTGAATGTAAGAGAAATTCCATTTCCTCACAAGATTAATTTGCACAGGAAAAATGGAGAATTAATTTACAGTGATTTAAGAAAAACAACCCTCGCTGCTACTAAGGCAGAAGCTTTACTAGGAAAAGTTGTAAATCAACTAACATTGGACAAGGCAAATTGTAGAGTCGTATTCACCAAGAATGAAGAATTGAAGAAGTTGATTGTCAAAATTGGTGTAAATCCGGAAGACATAACCGTTTTACAAAAAAATTATCAAATGAACTTTTGTAGAGAAACGATGAAATAGTTTCCCTCAATGAGATGAATTCTAGCTTGCAACATAAACTAGATACACATGTCTATACTATTTTAATACAATCTCATTCTCATGTCCCAACAGAGAAACTAACCAAGCTAATGACTGAATTAAAGATATCAGAAGATGATATGAAGAAGATGCAAAGAAACTTGGACGATACAAATAATATTTGAAGATAACAGAAAGGGAGTTGGCCATGGCCAAAGACACTGCCTCAAAATACCAAAATGACTACCAAATTGCTTCTCATGAGATTAATGAATTGAAGAAGAAACTAAAAGGGAATATGTCCCTCATTTAATTGAGGGAAATTATTTGGAATGATATTATTAATACAGTGACGAACATTTGGGAATTTATGTCAATTGTAGGAGAAGAGAAAGCCATTGTTAGCAATTTGGACAACACCATTGTTGTTAGTAAATAGAAGATCCAATAATGTGCACAAGTTTCGAAGAAGACAATTGATTTCCTTAATTCTCAGTCATCACAGGAATTAAGACAAATGAAGATTGAGGACATAACATAATTGGTGATGGATATTAATAAAATGGTCTTGAGTAATTTATATAGAAAGATAGTTGTGACAAAGTTGGGATAAATTAAAGAATCTATTTTGAAATTCAATACCAACTTTGATAAAATAATGAGGGCAAGGTTGCCTTCATGCTGGGATCAACATGAATGCACTTCCCTAGGAGACTTATGAAACTTTGCTCGTAGAAGCCAAAATAAAAATTGGCACCTCTCATGAAAATCAACAGTTCTGAAATGGGCAACAATTGATAATTATCTTCATAAGGATTTTCAGTTGTAATGGTTAATTAGAACTCTTTTTACTCAAAAGCCAACTTAAAGTCAAATTACTAGTTTCATAATGGCTCACACAAGATTTGTAAAAATTTAGAGATCAAATGTGATAGTATGGAAGCAACACAGAGAGTGGATGTCTCCTACAGAAACAACAACATAAGCTAGACGTTCTACTACACCTAAATCACAAATCACTCAATGAAGAAAAGCCATATATTCTTTCATCAGAATTTTCTAAAAATGTATTTGTAATAATGATATAATTTTGTTTTTAATTTACCATAGATAAATTCCTTTGAGGAACCCAATAGATTAAAGCAATTCAAGTAGTTAATAGTTTTGAGAGTTGACAGTTTCGTAACCGTCATCACTGTAATCATCATATAAAAGGAAATTTTGGGGAACCAAGAAGAGTTCCGAGTTTTTGACTTCATAAGGAAGAAGACTCTTCTGTGTAATATTTCTCATCTTTTGGGAGATTTGAATAAAGTTTTTTCAAAGTGATTCCACACAGATTTTGAATGTCACATGTTTTCTCTTATGTTTGTTTAATCATTTAATTTTTTCTGCTATGGGAAAGAGTAATGAAGGAGTTGGTCTTCAATAATACAATTTCACTCAACTCACAGCACCCATAAGTTAAAGTTAAATAACCCTAATATGTGCTCCTCTTTTTTATATTTTCATTCATATGTTTACCATAATTATTCTAAAGTTTAAAGCAAGAGATTCTTCTATAAGTAGTATGTTCTTTAAACCTTTCAAACATACTTTTCACTCCTTTACTACAACTTAAATCACATTCATTATCACAGAGGCCACTTTCAAAGGTGTTTCATTCCAAGAAGATTTCATAATAATTACATGTGAAAAGAATACTTTTGAAGTTTCATAATGGGACAACATATCAAGTTTTTAATCATTTTGAGTAAATGCCTTGGGCACTGACCTCTGCTAAGCCAAGGGTTGTCTTAGAAGGGACAACATTGTTTTGGTGATGTTGTCATGGAATGGAGAACAAAGTCATGTTTCCCTCGATTTTTTTTAATATATCAATTCTTTGATTGGTGGGCAAAGAAAGTGTCTAGGTTGAGTTTTCTCACCAAGAAAAGTAGTCCTCACTCCGAGAAGGCCTCACACAAGATCTAATACCTCACAGAAAAAGGATCCTCTCCTTTCTAATCCTGTAAAATTAGTTTCTCTAAAAGTTTGGAGTGAAAAATCTCTAGTAACTCCAAGTCCTACCCTATGAGCTCCTCGAACCAATTTTGCCTCACAATATCCCAAAATTCGTCATTCATAAGAAGTTGTCAGAAACTTAGATTTTTCTCAAGAAAGTTTGTTCCCTCCTAAGAGAATCTTTCAAGAACCCACTCTTGGAGAAAAGTCATTTGATTCTGTCTCTTTCTCCTTCCTAGAACTTGAAGAAATTAGAAAAGTTTATTCGTGAGTTTCATATCGGACTATCTCTACTATTTCTCATCCAATTCTTGTATATGTCATTCCACCTCACTCTTTTGTATTTCACGAAGGAAGCTCTTCTATTCCCTTTCAAAATCAAAATATGGCATTTTTGGGGTTTCTTTTAAACATATATGCTCCTTTGAATATTCCTCAGCCTATGAATGCCATGCCTGAATATCATTTAAATTTGTTACTAAGATTTACGAGGGAAGATGAAGTAACAACAAAAAAAATGTGGAACCCTTCTGCACTTTTGTAGAAAATTTGAATGTTGACTACTTGGATGTCGTAATGAGTCTTTTTGTACACCCATTGGATGGAGAAGCAAGGAAATGGTTTTAAACCATCCCTACTAATTCAATTAGCAATTGGGAAGAATTGGAAAATACATTTATAGAGAGGTGGGGTGAAAAGAAAGATCATGGTTATTTCCTAACTGAATTTAATGCAATTAAGAGAAAGCGAGATGAATTGGTAGATGAATTTATCAAGATATTTAATAATATATATAATAGTCTTCCTGAAGAGATAAAACCACCATCTGCTGGTGCAAAAGTGGTGTTTGCACGAGCATTTGAATTTGATTTTGTTTTTACTTTGAGGGAAAGGCAGTCCCCTACTCTCGACCAAATTGAGACTGGTGCATTGGAGATTGAAGCCAATTTATCTATTGCAAGGAAAATTAAACAAAAATACCAAGGTGATGATAAGAAGAGAGGAAAGGAGGAAGACGAACCTACTATTCAACCAAATGATTCCCATGAGCAGAAGTTAGTTGAAATGAATAAACTTTTGAGAAATATGTCTAATAAATTGGTAAAAATAGCATTGGAAAGAAAGAATCCTCTGAGAAAAATTCAAAAAACAAAGAATAGAAAATTCAATCCTCATTTTAGGAGATAACCACTAAAAATTATGCAGATGGATAAGGACGAGGATCTACCGCCACTACCCTTATACATTTAAGATGAACTGGAAGAAGTAGTGGAGGAAACTTTTAGATTGCAGGAAAACCAATACTCTTCTTTGTCTAAAGAGGAAGAAGAAATAGTCACTAATGAGGATTAAAGCTGGGAACTTCAAATTTCCCTCAATGCTGAAGAGATTAAAGAATATTGCAAAAGATTTACAGATTTTATGCAAGAATAATTACACAAAAAAATATGATATGAGGTCGAGGAAAAGATCCAGAATTCAAGATCATGTGGGTGACCAATCAACTAAAAAACTCAGCAACCAACACCAATACAAGATGAGAAAGGAAAGCAGCCAAACCCTCTCTAAACACTTCTCCATATTTCCTGGTTTATGGGAAAGAAGCCATCCTCCCACCAAACATTGTTGGGTTGTGTTATATTCTTTCCACGACTAGCCCACATAGTTAACTGGAGGGTTAGAAGGGGGGCGGAGGCCCCCCTTCGTTGCACCGATTGGATAGCAAGCAGGTCACATGTGGTTTGACCACACTCTATGGGGTCCGGGGTTAGGTTGGGTCGACCCACCTATGGCTTTGTGCATGTTTTTCACACATAGTTTTGGACGCGATGGTTTTTTGTCCATGCTTTTAGATGCGGTGGTTTTGGGTCCATGGTATTGGATGCTTCAAGATGTATAAATATGTATTGTAGCATTGAAAGGAACATAATGAAAAACCAAGCTGGTAGTCCCGGTTTTGGGATCTAGGGGAAAATCTTTGTGTATATGTGTTTTATGTGTTATGCTCTCGCATTGTTTATTTTATGTGTTTTAGAATTTGTATGCAGGTAATTTTTGTACGGGGTTAAAACCTACATTTTGTATCAGAGTTGTTTTGGCTTTAAGGGGATGCCTTTATTGCTGAGGGGTTTCACTTGGGCCTATGGTAGACCCTATTCAATGGGAGATCTACATAAAGCAACCTGAAGGCTTCGCATTGAAGGGTAAGAAAGAACTGGTATGCAAGTTAAAGAAGTCTCTGTCTGGGTTAAAACAGTCACCAAGGATGTGGTATCAGAAATTTGATGCATTTATATGGGGAATTGGATTCACCAGAAGCAAAGCAGATCATTGTGTGTATTTTAAATTAATTAGTGACCATGTATTTATCTGGTCTTGTATGTGGATGATATGTTGCTCGTTGGAAATGACAAAGAAATTATCCAGGATTTGAAGGCCCATTTGTCCTCCAAATTCGACATGAAATATCTTGGTGCTGCAGACTATATTTTGGGCATGGAAATTAAAAGAGATCGGACAAAGAGGAAGCTCTGGTTAAACTAGAGGAAGTATGTCGAGACAATATTGCAAAGGTTTAATACGCGGGATAGTAAACTGGTGAAGGTTGAATATTCCTGTAGGTGTGAGGTTATCTGTTGAACAGAGTCCCAAGACAAAAGAAGAGGAAGAGGACATGTCCCCTGTTCCATATGCAAGTGCAGTCGGTAGCCTGATGTATGCAATGGTCTGTACTAGACCAAACATTGCACATGCAATGGGAGTATTGAGCAGGTTTAAGTCAAAACTAGGAAAGGAGCATTGGACAACAATGAAGTGGGTTTTTAGGTATTTGTGTGGCACTAGTGATTATGGTTTGTGCTATCAAGGAAGACCAGGATTGGACAGAGTGTTGGATATTCATGGCTTTGTTGATGCACATTGGGCTGAAGATCTGGACCAGAGAAGATATACAAGTGGGTATGTGTTTAACCTATTTGGAGGTGCAGTCAGTTGGATGAGTAAGAAACAATCTATAGTGGCACTATCAACTACAAAGCGAGAATACATGGAAGCCACTCATGCAAGAAAGGAAGCAATTTGGTTGCAGAAATTGTGTTAAAGTATGGGGTTAGTAGAGGGAGCTATAAGGATAGACTGTGACAGTCAAAGTGCAATTTTCTTGGCAAAGAACCTTGCATATCATTCAAAGACAAGGAAAATTGATGTTCAGTATCACTTTGTGATGGATATGATAGAAGAAAAAAAGGTGTTGCTGGTAAAGGTGGACACTTTGAAGAATACTACAGATGCATTGACGAAATTTGTGAGCTCTGAGAAGTTCTCTTGGTGTAGAGAAACAATGGGTGTTACATGGCTGGATAAATGACTAAGCTCTCTTTTCTCCCCCTGTGGAAAGAAAACAACAAGTGGGAGAATGTTGGGTTGTGTTATATTCTTTCCACGACTAGCCCACGTAGTTAACCGGGGGGTTAGAGAGGGGCCGAAGCCCCCCCTTCATTGCACTGATTACATAGCGGGGGGGCCACAGGGGCTTTGAGGGGTGCAGGTAACCCCACTCTATGGGGTTCGAGGTAGTGCCCCAGAAAATTTTGGTTTTGGACCTGTTGTGTTTTACAACAACCCCCCATTTCTTTAAAAAAGAATTACAAAAACTTTAATTCGAAATGGGTCCCTTTTTAATAAACTTAGTAAAATTAGTGATTCAATAAAATTTCTTGCATGGCATTAATCATATAACACATAGAAACCCTTATCAAAAGGCCTGATGCAATAGAGTTATTACCCAAAACCTTTTTGATAAAATATGAAATATCCTTTTAGAAAACCATCATAAGCAAATCTTCGATGTGATAATGCGATCGGATATCACATATCACTAAGTTAAGCCATAGTGCATCCTGAACATTCCTTTCTAAACCTTTGATCCGATAACATAATCGAAATCGGCAATAGGAGGTATCAGAGGACACATAGCGGAAGCCCTTCGAACTTCTCGATTGCGATATCATAAAGTAAGGCACATGTTTCAAGAACCACTAAAAGGTTTTATTGGTAGGCGGAAAACTTAAAGCGATAATAGATGAAAAGGTAATAAATCAAAAAATGCGTTGATTTCCCCTCTACCTTATTATATTCTTTTATCGCGATCGGAGTTATCAAACCAAAACGTTAAGCCTGACCCATTGAATCTCTCGATTGAGAATCACGATTTATCACTGATCGGTGATCGGAAAAATCCCAAGACACATTTGAAAGGATCATCAAGCATATGTTTGATGTGATGGATAATTATTACTTTTATTTACTACGATTGGTAGTTATGATGTTCATTAATTTCGCAGTTAAGGGTGAATCCTTCGAGGATTTCACCCGTGGTGATACTTAATTACATTTGGTTTATCATATGCGAATTACCTTAACTATTTTCATTTCATATTAGCTTTCATCAAAAATACTTCTATGTTATGTTTTCCATTGTCCGTGCAGAGCTACTCTGAGCTTATGAATCCGGAAAATATGGGAAAGAATGTGAATAAAGCCAAGGCCCCTGTCGTAGCTAAAGAACTAGAGCTAAATAAGAAAGGATTGATATCAGATACGACTTGCCTCAGTTTAGGAAAAGCAAGTTAGGATAGTATCTATAATTTACTAGAAGCCAAAGAGCCTAAATAACTCGAAGCAGAAGCTACAATAGATTATACAAGAAATAAGAGAATACATTGAAAGAATTGGCTTACTCATACCTACACAGAATAGCTGCATGTGCCAAGGTTTTGCCATATAATGATGTGGTCAGATGGATTTTTGAGAGCATTGCAACCATAGACAGAACATTTACTACAGTGGAAGGAAAAGTGTTCGGGTCATTTAGAGCAGAGGATCTTAGACAAATGTACCATTTACCCAAGCTAGAGAAGCAGTATAATAAAGAATTCTTAGAAGCTTTTGCCAAGGAAAATGACATTGAATCAGGCCCTATCAGGCAATGGAGACACTTATCGACCAAACACAGACACAAGACATTGGGTATGTACTTTGTAGATTCATTAGCCTCTCTTTGTTGTTATGTTGGCGCATTAATGTGCAGACTCTTCGGAGTCCATAATTCTACTAAGTTCTCTATAGATATGGTTCCTTTAATGGAAGCTGCAGTTCATGGCTATATCATGGACTGGGAAAACATTCTGTTTGACAATGGCCACTGAGATACTTGAATATAGAATAAAGAGGTATGTAACTTCTTGGGTGATACCTCCTTTTTACTTCAGTGCCTATATTATGGACACCATCTGTTTTAATTTTGAATACTCCATTCTCGGATTGAGATGGACTCCCCAGGATCCTAATCTTGTTCACATCTATCGCAAGGAACTATGGAAAGCCCATTATAAGAACCACTTGTATAGAATCTGTCATGGTTTTTTTCTTCTTGCACATTATTCCATGTTCAATAAGCCTACTCCTAGGTTATCCGAGGAGGCAATGGTCAACTTACCAACAGTTGGCAGTTGGTTTGGAGAAGAGAAATTCACCTATATAAGGCTTTTCGACAGTCTTACTGATCCTCATGTTCTTCCTCTATACATCCCCGATATCTATTGGCCCGGGAATTAGCATCTCAGATAACGGTTGCAGGGATGTCAAAGACCCTTAGGGATACCAAGAAACACATATGGCCCACATTTTCCCTTCAGTGTGGCGCCTTTACCCTGCATAGTTTTAAACATGCAAACAAAGAGGTCGAGAAAATCAAGTTGTTGAAACTTGAAACTATTCCAAAAAGGAAATATGATCCTTAAAAGGTTGCCTATAATGTTACCTCTCACGCTAAAATCGCCAGATTTTATCACGAAGAGGATATCTTTGACGACTTGTTTTCTTCAGCAGAAATAATTTTCCAGGTCAAAGAAATGGCTAAGACTAAATTGGGAACAAAAGGATTAGAGAAATTCAATAAGCTCAGGGCCCAGAGATTGGAAACCCTACCCCTAGATTTATTAAAAATGAAATCTATAGTACAACCTCAAGGCTACATTGAGGAGAAAATTACTGTGAATGCTCTCGAAATTGAAAAGGTTCCCGAGAAGAAGAAGACACCAAAACAGGAGCAGAAGCAGGTAACAGTTAATGAACCCCTTGATACACACATTAATGTTAACCCTAAGTTAATCTAGGAATGGGAACAATTTGATTCTATCATCAGTAATCTAGAGAACACCCAAAGATTCACTACACTAGAGGTGTCTACAACACAAAAATCAGTAGTCAATATGGTTCCAATTGTAGGAACAAGCGGCCCACCCAAGCTTCATAAAGACATAGAAATCATACCTGAAAATCCCTCCGATGAGATTGTTTTGCATATAGAGGAAATACCACCAATGGATGTCTTCTATAGCCCTAAGCATAGGGCTGTAGTCAAAAGACAGAGGAAGAAGAGGAAAATTGATCACTCTCCTCTTTTGACTCCTCATATGGAAATGATGAATGTGGAATGGAGGGAGGAAATAAATCCCTCCGAAGATTTAACCAAGCTTTCTTAGTATTCCAAAGCATATATAGCAGTAACAGTAGATAATGTTTCAAAGGTTAATCATTTATTGAAGGAAAAAGACCAGGCGATCATTCAGCTAGAGGCACAATCGGTGGAACGACAACAAATAATAGAACAGCTTGAGTAGCAGTGGGAAAAACAAAGACAACTTAATGAACAATTGAATGAGAAATTAATTAATGAAAAACAAAGAATTGATGAACACGCCATCCTTGAGCAGAAAGAGTTGTCTCAATCATTGAGTAAACTACAACTATTAAACGAGCAGGTGAAGAAATCAAAAGAAGAGCAAATCGCCCAAATGAAATATCAAATAGTGTGATTTAAAGGATATCCCCAGGTGGATGAATTCAAAATTGAAGCCTTGGAGATGACCATGGCTTTATCCCAGCAGTTGGACCTGGCTTGAGATAGAGAAGGTAGATGAAAGCTTGACTAATTTCCTTTCTTGGGAAGATTCAAATGAAGGAAAAGTTGTCAATCTGCCAAAGATACAGGAATCACATAAAGAAATTCTATTTTCCGAATGGGAGTCTTAGTTAATTAAAGTTGAGAGAGCTACATACAAATTTAGATCAACAACAAATAATCTGATTGAATTATTCAACAATAGTCTATATTTATGTAATATAATAACATAATTCTCTCCAGGCAAATTCTCAAAGGTAAAATAATTATAACAATATTGGAAATAGGAGCTAATGCAAATATAAAAACTGATCAGAGGCATTCACAACTTAACACGGGAGACATTTTTGTTCTTCCTTGGAAAACCACATAGTCAACAAATGGCGATGAAGTGTCTCACTGATGTGATCAACCACATGATTCCCGAACTTGCTGATGCCACATTTACAACTCAGTTATACTCTCGTATGAGTCAGCCACCAGAGGTCCAGCCAATGCTTGCCATTTGTCAACTATGATCACAAGAAGATAAGCCGATACAGTGAATCCTTTCTACCGACTGTAGCATTGCTATTTGAAGATAAATTTCATATTTTTGTGTTTTTGGTTATACCAGCTCATAACAAATTTCTTTCTTAGTTTGTTATTTTTTGTAGTATTTAAAGACCCTTTAATGTTTTTAGAAAGGGTCCTCAATTTTGTTTTAAGACTTAAATCAAAGGTTGCACTATTGTACTTCCAATATATATTTTTTATAAAACACTGGGCCAAAATTTTGAGTTTTGATAAAGAAGGCTTTTATGAGATATGCACTTTTTCTTCCTATGAAAGTATTCCTAAATTAGAAGGCAAAATTCCAATGTGATTCACATCGTAGGAGATTCAAATGCATATGGTAATACTATCTATCTTTTTGCTTTATTTGTCTATGTGAATTAGCATTGACTAACTTTGCTATTATTGATGTGTATATGTATCTACAACAATTCTTTAACCTGTCACTATTGAATGTTTCTGAATTGTCATCTCTCATATATACATGTCAGTGATATATTACGATTAGTGCAGTAATATTTTAATTATTACTTTGTTCAATTAATTGAACAAACTAATTATTATATGAATGCATATTTTTATTTATGAGTAAGTCATCTTCATGTTTACTTATCAATAAAAACAATCAAGAATCGCATTGAGAGAAGAATACTTGGGATATATTAGTTATCTTTATATATTTTTTGCACTTTTAAATTGAGCACTTAAAACTACCATTATACATTACAAACCAATTATCCATCAACTCATATATCAATGGGAAACTGGTCCCATTACATCCAGTTGAAGCCACCACACCAAACAGAAAAGGAGCTGCTTTAAGGTCTCGACCAGGTGGTTTTACCCAATGTTGATGCAACGATTTTAGAGGCATCAACATTTTTGGTGCTAGAAGGAGGGCTTGAACTATGAATGGTGAGAAAATCCAAATCCATAGCCCATTTTGAGAGTAAATCTCCCTCCACATCACCCCCGACTTCTCTCTCGTATTCTCAATCTCCAATTCTAGCGAGAAGTTGAGAAAACAACAACCACTGTTGAACCCCAAAACATTTCAGATAAATCCATTCCTGAACCTCCTGAAGTTCAGTCTTTAATTCATAAATTTCAAGGATTTTCAATATCATCACAGAAATCTGAGTTATCTCAAGGCAGTGTGACTTTGCAATACATTCCTTCCCATCCTCTTACTAGACTACAAAGTGAAAAGCTTGGTATTGAACCTACATAATTCCCTTTGCCTAAACGAAAAAGATCAAGGAAGACACCTAAAGAGTCTGATAGTGAGACTCTTTCATCATCATCATCCATTTCATCTACTCCATTGCAAAGTCAACCATCCACTCCTCCACTCCATATTGTTGTTCAACAGGGTACTAGAACTTCAACATCTTCTTCCCAAACACTATGAACTTCATCTGCGCTTTCCTCTGTTAGTAGCTCAACAATGGCTCAAAGACCATGGAACAATCCAGGGGCAGTCACAATTCCTGCACCCTTGAGTCAATTTCTGGCTCATCCCGAAAAGTGGCTGCTAAAGTTTAACCCAGATACAGGCATACTAGCAGAAGAACACATAAATAATTTTATGTCATCAGTAAAGTTAAAAGGAGTAACTGAAGAAGATGCAGTTGTTAGGCTTTTCCCATATACCTTCTAAGGAGTAGATGAGTCTTGTTATTTTTCATTACCATCACGATCTATTACTAGTTGAAATATTTTCCAAGAGCAATTCTTGACTAAATTCGGAGACGATAGGTCAACAACAACATTAATCAATGATCTCTCAAATCTCAAAATTGAACCAAGAGAACCGGTCAAATATTTCAACTCTCAATTTAATAAGCTCTTAAATAAGATTCCTACTGCATCTAAACCTAGTGAGGAGGTTCGAAGTGAATGGTACATATCAGCCTTAGCTTCAAACTTAGCTTCAAACATAGCAATCTTTGTTGACAGAGTTGCAAAGCCCACCTTAGCAAAGAATATGAAGGAAGAAATTGCTATCGAAAAATGTATCATTGCCTTAGAAAAAAAAACCGCCCTTGAAGAGAAAAAGTCCAAAAATGTTACTTTTAAATATGGTTCAAAGAAGAAAGTGGCTAAAAATCCATATGATATGGAAGGTCTGCAAAAGGTTTTAAAGATTATGTCAAATGAGATGGTAGAAATTAAAAAACAAGTAGCCGAGACCTCCACTAAGAAGCCATTTAGAAACTTCAAAAGACTTGAATCAAAACCACCTAATGCTATATCTAATGCAAAATAAGATCCTGATAACAATGAAGAGGAAGATACAATCTTATCATCTAAGGAAACTGAGGAAGAAGAAGTTGCAGAATTTCATGGTATGTGGGACTTCATCTTGCCCAATTCAGATACTGAAAATGAACAGGAAGCTTTCCTAGTAAGTACCAGGAGTAAAGGAGCCACAGAGCCTATTCAACCAACTCCAAAGAAGAAAAATACGGGTCCTAATACCAAATATAAGGTCCCCACAAAGAAATCTACAACAATTCCTACTCAAAATCAGCCATCATCTTCCAATCCACCTTCATCATCCAAGACATTAGTAGTTGCTGACTATATGGATTACAACATCATTGAAGACATGAAGAAGAATACAACAAATATCTTTATATTTGAGCTTAGCAAGCTCAAACATCAACAGAAATTGCTACTCAAAGAATTAAATGCAGTACCTTCTTCTCCTCTTCCAAATGTTATACTGTCCAAGGCAGCTAATGGAATGGGTAAGCCACCATCCGATAGAGTAGAAGCTACCAATGTTGTGTTGATCAGAGACAGATCTAATTCTCATACCCCTCCTTTTCTCTTGATCTATGAAATCTATAATAGAAACTTTCATAATTTCTTTATAGATTTAGGGGCTTCATTGAATATAATTCCAGCTTCAGTTTGTTCAAAATTGAATATTGAGCCTCAAAAATCTGTTGTGCATATTTTTCAATTGGATAGAACTAAGGTCCAAGTATTGGGAGAAATAAATTCAGTTACCATTAGGTTATCAGCTGATCTTAGGGTAGTTCAGATAATTGATATATTGATTGTTGACATTCCCAAGTTTTATGGCTTAATTCTAAGCAGGGTTTGGTCTGAGAAACTCCATGGTTACATTTCTACGGATTGGTCTCATATGTGGCTTCCCTATAAAGGGAAACCAAATCAGATTAAGATCGATCGGGAGAAACATATGACTCATACTGTAACAAGATTTGAGCAAGAAAACCAGCCCATAGCATTCAAAAATAACATTCTTGGCAACTACTCATCTGAATCATTCTTTGGTAATTTTAATGCTCAATCATCACCTTTCTCAGTTAATAGTTTCACATCTCAAATAGAAATTTTTTCTTGTACAAATACATCAAGATGTGTTAATATTGCTGAGGAAATTGTAAAGAAAATTGTAGATAAGCCTCTATTTTGGTCTTTATATTTTGATGGGTCAAAATCCAATGACGGTGCAGGAGAAGGTTGTATTTTAGTTAGTCCTGAAGGAGAAAAAACTATGTTATCCCATAGACGAGAATTTGAGTGTACAAATAATACTACTGAATATGAGGCGTTGATCCAAGGACTTTACAAAGCAACATACATGAAAATGCAATATCTTAAAGTATTTGGTGACTCTGAAATTGTTATTAAGCAAGTAAAAAATACTATACATTGCCTTTCTAGTCATCTTAAACATTATCAATCCTTGGTTCAACACCTTATATCTCATTTTCTAGCATTTAATATTTCTCCTATTCCTAGATCTCAAAATGCAGCAGCTGATTTACTAGCCAATGTTCCTTCTAAGCTCCTCCCATCCGAGGATTACAACCCTAATAGATTTTTAGTTGAATTAATTTTTAGACCATGGATTCTAGACAATGTCACTAATTGGCGAGTATTCAATCATGATGACAACATTTTTAATTTCTTAACTTCTGATAAATCCTATGGTGACCAGATTATTGATGAGAGTGAGCATGATCTTCAAATGAAGCAAATACTTGAGGAAAATTCCATACCTAAATCTGTAGTGAAGCTTGAGGATCTATATGACATCAAGGATAGCTTTAAGCAAGTTACTAATTCAAAACTTCAAATTTCTACTTTTAGATTCGAATTAATAAATCTTGGCACTTAGGCCAAACCACAAAATATCAATCTGGGATTAGGACTTACTTTAGAATAAAGACTTGTCTTTATAATACTTTTGAGTAGATATAAAAATGTTTTTTCCTGGAATTATTATGACTTAAAAACACATGATACTTCTGTCATACAACATACAATTCCAATGACATCTGAAGAGAAACCAGTACAGAAAAATTGAGGAAAACTCATCCGAACCTAGAAAGTCAGGTTAAAGCAGAGTTAAACAAACTCTTAAAGGCTAAAATAATTTTTCCTATTAGAAATTCAAAGTGGGTTTCTAATTTAGTGCCTGTTAGGAAGAAGAATGGTGACATTATAATTTGCATTGATTTCAGAAATCTTAATAAAGCTAGTCAAAACGATAACTTCCCACTACCAACAATGGAGCAAACTCTTCATTCAACAACTGGTTTTGAATTAATGTCTTTCTTAGATGGTTTTCTGGATATAACCAAATACTGGTGCATCTAGATGACAGACTCAAGACTAATTTGAAAACTAAGTGGGGAACATATGCCTACCAAAAAATGCCTTTCAGTTTGATTAATGCTAGGGCTACATTCCAGAGAGCAATGGATATAGCATTCAAAGGTTTAATTAATAAGTTAGTTGTTGTCTATTTGGATGAAATTATTATCTTCTCCAAGAAAAGAGCAAATCATTTACATGATTTGAAACAAATCTTTGAACGCTGTAAAAGGTATGGGATTTCATTGTATCCCAAGAAATCATTTTTTTCTCATGACCAAGGTAAACACTTAGGGTTTATTGTCTCAAAAGATGGCATTTATATCGATCCAGAAAGGATCAAGGAAATTTTCGATATTCCACTTCCACATAATAAAAAATCAATGCAATCGTTTTTAGGTCAAATAAATTTTGTAAAAAGGTTTGTTTCAGATTTTTCATAGATTGTTTTACCATTACAGAACACGATCAAGGAAAACTTAGTGTTCAAATCGGGGCATAAAGAAAAGGAAGCTTTTGATTCAATCAAACAGACAATCATAAATGCTCCTGCATTAAGCACTCTGAAATTTTCCAATCATTTCTTTTTATACACTTTGGCATCCAATACTTCCTATGCAGTTTTGTTGACACAAATCAATGATCAAAACATGGAAGCACCCATATCATTTTTTAGTTCAAATCTCCAAGGTGCTGAGCTTAATTATTCTGAAGTAGAAAAACAAGCTTTCATTGTATTCAGATCTATTAAACACTTTAGGCCTTTCCTCTTAAAAATTCATACAAAAGTAATAGTCTCCTTTTTAGCAGTGAGACAATTACTAGTCCAAAGGGAGTTAGGAGAAAAGAGGGCAAACTGATTACAACATTACAAGAATATGATTTGGACATTAAACCAACGAAAATTGTCAAAGGTCAAGGTTTTTTTAGGTTGTTAGCAGGAGCTTCTAACATTCAGTAACATGAAGGTTCAAATAATGTTGAGGAAATCAATGAGATAAGTGCCATCAATCCTGAATCTCAATATGCAGATTTGATATTTTATTTGAAAAATGGATATGCTCCTTCTAATCTTTCCTATAAAATAAACGTGCCATAAGACTGAAAGCTAACAACTTCAATATTATTGATGATGTGTTTTGAAGAAGGAATTATGATTCGGTCTTGTTAAGATTCTTGGAAAAAAATGAGGCACAAAAGGTCTTGCAGGAACTACATGATGGTCCAGTAGGAGGACATTTTGGAGGTGATACAACAACTCACAAAATTATACATGTTGGTTATTATTGGCCCACATTGTTTAAGGATTCCCATGAATATGTAAGAAAATTCAAGACGTGTCAGACTGCTAGTGGAAGACAAAGGAAGCTAGCCTTTCCTTTGCAACCAGTCAACATCGAACAACTTTTTGAACAATGGGGACTTGATATCATCGGAGAAATTATTCGACATTCCCAAGCAACATAGATATATCTTTACAACCATGGATTACTTTACAAAGTGGGTAGAAGCAATTCCTTTGAAGTTAGCCAACTCTGAGGCAATTATTGACTTCATAGATCAGTTCATCATTACGAGGTTTGGTGTACCTAATGATCTCATTTTCGATAATGCATCTTATTTCTCTAGAAATACCATACTTGAATTTGCTATTAAAAGAGAGTTTAAATTTAAATACTCTGCAAACTACTACCCTTAGGGTAATGGTTTAGTAGAATCGACCAGTAAGAATCTCATCAAAATCATTAAGAGAATTGTTGATCAGAATAAAAAAAATTGGCACAAGTCTTTAGTATTTGCACTATGGGTAGATCGCATAATGCAGAAGGCCTCAATAGGCACTTCTCCATTCAATTTAGTGTATGGAAAGGAAGTCGTCGTACCAGCAAACTTAGCACTCCCATCTCTAGTCTTAGTGTAGTTTATTGAAGAAAATCCATCATCTTCTATTCAATTGAGATATAATCAAATCCTTAAATTAGAAGAAGAAAGGGGAAAAGCCAGAATTACACATGCAAATCATCAACAGGTTATTAAGTCTTCTTTTGATACAACTTCCACCAGCCCAGAATTTTACAGATTGGTGATCTTGTTTTGAAATGGGACAAGGCCTATGAAGATAAAGTTAGACACACTAAATTTCAGAAGATGTGGCTAGGACCATTTCAAATCATCGAGAAGATAGGCCCATCAACATTCATTTTGCAAGATCTATTAGGAAAGGGAGATTCTCTTCCTTTCAATGGGCTTACCTTGAAGAAATTATTTACTTAAGGAGGTAACCCCTTCTTATTTATAAATATTCAATTTGCAGTCGTATTTGTGTGAATTTGCAGTTTTGTTTGTTTGCTAAAAAATAAGGTTGTAAATAGCCTGCAATTGGCCTTTACTTTTTTGAAGGTTGCTTAAAGAAAATAGTGTTAGCATTTACTTTTGATAGATGGAAGCCTTAAAGGAAAAGAAGGAATTTCTAGGGAATTAGATACAATTAAACTCTGAAAATCTCTTTTATTTTTGTAAGATCTGTTCAAACCTTCAAAATACTGTAAATCACTCCAAGTTGTTAGAGCCGAAATAAGGTTATCTATAAAAAGCAAAGGCCTACCCAAACTTAGCATCTACAACTCTTACATTTTCATCCATCTTCTCTTAAGGAGTAAATCATTCAACCCATCCACAAAGATTGTGATTTTTTAGATTGTAATTCTAAAATATGTTTGATATAAAAGATAAGAGGTCTATTTACGAGCCTGCTTACCATGATCATAGGGAACTAATTAAACTGACATTACCAATACTACATCTCAAAATAGGGTAATGGCTTATAATTATTAGACAAGGGGTCTCATCACGAGCCAACTTGTTCAGTTCAATTACAACAAGTGAATGTCATTGTCAATAACTAGCCACCAAACCAGGACAATGGATTTTTATCTTTTAAAATAAGAAATAAAGAAGATGGAAAATACAATAAAGAAAATATGTGGAAACATATCTTTTTGGATTTATTCTTAGAAATTATACTCTGAAATGGATGGGACAGTGAATGATTGAATGATTAAAAGGTAACCCTATCGAGACTATAAACGTTTGCTGGCAGCAAAGGCTCTAACTATGACAATGGAGTCAATATATAAGCTAAGTTGGAAAAACCCTCTTCTTTTATCTTTATCAACCAATCAAGGCTTAAATAAACTTAGAATGTTTTTATTTTTAAGATAGCAAAGGAATTGCAGAAACATTTTTCATTATGTTCAAGGTTAGTGATTATCTAATTATACTTAACTTATTTTTCTTCATTCAAAGGTTTCCAAATTAAGAAAGTTAGAATATTGCATTATATTCTCAGAGATAACTATTTATTCCAGTGAACCGCCAATTGTTGTGTTGTACAACAACCCCCCATTTCTTTAAAAAAAATTACAAAAACATTAATTAGAAATGGGTCCATTTTTAATAAACTTAGTAAAATTAGTGATTCAATAAAATCGCTTGCATGGAATTAATCATATCACACATAAAAACCCTTATCAAAAGGCCTGATGTAATAGAATTATTACCCAAAACGTTTTTGATGAAATATGAAATATCCTTTTAGAAAGCCATCATAAGTAAATCTTTGATGAGATAATGCGATCATAGATCACATATCGCTAAGTTAAGCAACAATGCATCCTGAATGCTCTTTTCTAAACCTCTGATCTGATAATTTAATTGCAATCGGCAATCCAAGGTATCGCATGACACATAGCGGAAGCCCTTCAAACTTCCCAATTGCGATATCATAAAGTAAGGCACATGTTTCAAGAACCACCAAAAGGTTTTATTGGCAGGTGGAAAACATAAAGCGGTAAAAGATGAAAAGGTAATAAATCAAACAATGCACTGATTGCCCCTCTGCCTTATTATATTCTTTTATCGTGATCGAAGCTATTAGACTGAAATGTTAAGCATAACCCATTGAACCTCCCGATTGCGATTCACGATTTATCTCTAATCGCTGATCGGAAAAATCCCAAGACACGTTTGAAAGGATCATCAAGCATATGTCTGTGTGACGGATAATTATTACTTTTATTTACTATGATTGGTGGTTATGATGTTCATTAATTTCGCAGTTAAGGGTGAATCCTTCGAGGATTTCACCCGTGGTGATACTGAATTACATTTGGTTTATCATATGCGAATTACCTTAACTGTTTTCATTTCATATTAGCTTTCAGTAGAAATACTTCTCTGTTACGTTCTCCATTGTTTGTGTAGAGCTACTCTGAGCTTATGAATCTAGAAAAGATGGGAAAGAAGGTGAAGAAAGCCAAGGCCCATATCGTAGTTAAAGAACTAGAGCTGAATAAGAAAGGATTGATATCAGATATGACTTGCCTCGGTTTAGGAAAAGCAAGTTTGGAGAGTATCTATAATTTAATAGAAGTTGAAGAGACTGAAGAACTTGAAGAAGAAGCTACAACAGATTCTACAAGAAAATCAAAGAATACATTGAAACAATTGGCTTGCTCATACCTACACAGAATGGCTATGCGTGCCAAGGTTTTGCCATATAATGACATGGTCAGATGGATTGTTGAGAGAATTTCAACTATAGACAGGACATTTACTACAGCGGAAGGAAAAGTGTTCGGTTCGTTTAGAGTAGAGGATCTCAGACAAATGTACCATTTAACCAAGCCAGAGAAGCAGTATAATAAAGCATTCTTAGAAGCTTTTGCCATGGAAAACAACATTGAATCAGACCCTATCAGGAAATGGAGACACTTCCTGACCAAACGCAAGCATGAGACATCGGGTATGTACTAACCACTCTCTATGGGGAGTGAAGTGGATGCACCTGAGTCAATTAACCATGCCTCATGATCTACATGTGTACCTGAAGAAGCTAAGTACACATCCCCACCTTCATCTGAGGTGGTTTTTGCCTTTGCAGAAGGAGCATCATCAGATCCCTTTCCTTTATCAGGAGCTTTAGATTTACAATCCCTTCTGAAGTGCCCTTCCTTTCCGCATTTCTAGCACACCACCTTTGTAGGTTTCCATGGAGATTTAGATCTCCCTCTAGATTTAGATCTCCCACTCGATGACTTATTTTTGTTTCTGTTCTGGGACCGTCCTCGTACAGACAAGGCATCACCATTCTGGCTGTCCATATTTTTCCGTCTCATCTCCTCCGTCAGCAAGGCTGAAACTATTTCATCAAACTGCAAAGCAGTTGCATTGCTACCTATTGCAATAACCAGACTATCCCACGAATCTGGTAGAGAACACAACAAACTGATGCACTTATCTTCATCTGAAATTTTAATATCAACAGATGATAATAACTGACTTACCACAGTATTAAACGCATTCAGATGCTCTGTCACCAAGTCTCCATCTTTCATCCTCATGTTATACAGCTTTTTCTGCAGGAACAGTTTATTCACCAGAGACTTAGATTGGTACAAAGTCCCTAACTTTTCCCGTAAAGCCTTCGTCGTAGCTTCCCCTGATACATTCAACAATACTGAATCTGAGACACACAATCGTATTGTCCTCTTTGCCTTCCGATCCAACTTCTTCCATTCTTCATCGGTCACTCTCGTTGGTTTAGTATCCAGATCTACCGTGATCGACTGATCTTTATAAACCAACAGATCCTCCATCTTGAGTTTCCACAACTCAAAACTCTGACCATTGAACTTCTCAATGTCTATCTTTCCACTTCTCACCATCTTATTTCACCACCAAAATCGATCTCGCAAATCTCCCACTGAACAAGGTCTACCACAAGCCCGAGCGAAACCCCTCAGCAGCAAAGGCGTCCCCTTGAAGCCAAAACAGCTCTGATACCAAATGTAGGTTTTAACCCCGTACAGAAATTACCTGCATACAGATTCTAAATCACAGGAAAAATAAAAATGCGATAGCATAACACATAAAACACATATACATAGAGATTTCCCATTGCATCTCAAAATCGAGACTACCAGCTTGATTTTTCATTATGTTCCTTTCAATGTTACAATACATATTTATACATGCCGAAGCATCCAATACCATGGACCAAAAAACCATTGATCCAATACCATGGACCAAAAACCATCACGTCCAAAAAAAACGTGCGAAAATCATGCACAAAACCATAGGTGGGTCCGCCCAACCTAACATAGGGTCCAAAACCAAAATTTTCCGGGGCGCTGCCCCGGACCCCATAAACTGGGGTTACGGGTACCCCTCAAACCCCTTGTTAACTATGTGGAAAGAATATAACACAACCCAACAAATATAAGGATCAATAGTCACTAACCATGGACTTCCCAAGATGAGAGGATAACCATTAAATATTTTTTTTGGGTTGGAGAACCAAGAAGTCATAGGATACTCCCAGAAGTCAATGGATACCATTACATCCTCAACAACTCCTTAGGAGCCACTGTGGATCTATGTGCAAGTTACAACATTGTAGTGGTATTTCTTAAGGCTTCTTGGAGGTTTAGTTTCAACATCATTTCTTTAGTCATCACATTGATTGCAACCCCGAGATCAATAAGAGTATGAGGGACAATGATTCCATCAATGTGCACATCTACAACTAGACTTCCAAGGTCTAAATATTTTGGACAAATCACTCTCCCCAACATCAAATCAGATAATTGACCAATAAAATTGATGGTTTGGGTCTCTCTTTTTCTCCTCCTACGGTGTTTGGAATATTTCTCATTGATAAGCTTATCATTAATGGGAACATCCTCAATATATTGGAGGAGGGGTATTTTAACAAGCATATTCTTCAATTCTCCTAGAAGTTTAGTCTCTTCTAGGGTGTGTTTCTTATGCTCCACCAATCTCTCAGGAAAAGGATGTGGATTTACTTGAGTGGTACTCTCTTCATTTTCCTCTTTGAGTTCTTCGGGTGGAGATGGAATTTGGTTATCTGGAAGCAGTCTTCCAGGCCTAAGGTTGATTTCTGGAATCTCCATAGCATAGGCAGGGTAAGATGTCTCTCCACTGTAGACCTATTGTTCTTGCTTATTATTTGGGTTAAGATTGGGTTGAGAAGGCATTTGAGGTTTCTTGGGCGGTGTAGGATGAATGAGTTGTGGTTGATTTGCTGGTGGAGCCAATAAAATAGGAGGTTATCTTAGTTGAGGCCTCCATCCTTGGGAGGGATTATTACGTTGAGGATTTTGAGAAGCATATGGCTAAAATGGTTGATTGATAGGTTGGGTAGGATATTAAGTATAATAAGGCCAAGAAGGAGGTTTGGACCATGATGTATGAGTCGAAGAGTACCAGGGTGGCAAGGGTGCATTCTAGTTGGGATGGTAATAAGGGTAAGGTACACCTAGAATGCCCTATTGGTATGGCTAAGGTTCTTGAGGCCTCCTTTGATTTATAAAGAAAATTTACTCAGCCCCACCTTCTGCCCCTTGGTATACAACTTTTAAATCAAGAAAATAATGACATTTATTCGTGGCATTGTTTTCCCCATAGACTAATAATACCTCTATGACACTTAATGGGCATTCATTTCTAGGGTGCCTTCTAGTGCGTTTAGGGTAGAAAATAGCTAGGGCTCTTTCTGCTTCCTCTTGTCTCCTTTTGATTTTCATCGTATGCATTTGAAAAAGAAAATTTATGGAAAATTTTACTTTTAAAGTCCTCCAACATCTTCCCAATAGCATTCGTGATGGATGTTGTTGAAGGAGAGGAACTGACAAAGCCTTGACTAACCCTACCCTTCTTCCTAGCATCCATAGAGTGATTTTTGAACATTGTTTTTATGTCATCATAGGATAACTAATATATGTATCCCCTAGACAAAATTTTGAGGGTTTCCAGCATGTCTTCCCTGATCCCTAAGAGATGAAATAGCTTGAGTGATTCACGATCTAGGGTCCATCTGGCCCTCCTATAACTAACTTGAAATCTCTACTCCTAGTGCTCTAAGGATTCTAAATATTTCTTCCTTGGTTTCTTTGGACCTAAAGTAGTCCCTCTAATTTTTATTAAAGGCTTGTTTAATTTGATCCCAGATAGTGATGATATCCCCAGGAAGACCCATAAACTAGCATAAGGTTGCAATATTAAGGGTAGATGTGATAAACTTTAGCTTATGGTCATCATAGGCATAGCCATAGGTCCTACAAAAACCAAAAAAAAATCAAATGTAAGAGTATTAGGATCCTCTTAGGTTAATCCATGGAATTTTGGAATGGCAGTAGGGCTTATATTCTTCATTCTATCATTTCCATTGGTCTCTCTGATAGGGAAAACCTCATTTTTCTTGGTTTTAGCAATTTTTTGGGTAGGTGAAATGGGTTCTTCTTCTTCCCCAGTAAGTTCTTAAAAGATATCAGGTTGCTCACCTAAAGGGTCTTCTAACTCCCTTATAGTCAAAGGGGGAAGTTGAAAGTCAGAAAAGAAGAGTGAAGGTTGACTGTCTAAGGGTGTGGGGTTGTTTGGTAAGAATTTTCCTTGAGTATCTCTAATCCTACAAGGAACGAAATAAAATGTTTTCTTCTTTTATGTGATTTTGTCAAAACTAAATGTAAAACAAAAAATAATGCTTAAGAAGACATAACATCTACCTCGACACCTCCTTGACAAATACGCCAAAAAGTGGTGAGCCTTGGTATTGCACAAAGAGTGCTATAACTCCCAAGTGCTCCTCAACTCTATTTATCAACCTGGGGTTCGTAAAAACTTCGAGGTGATAGTGTTATATACACATTAAATGAGATTCTACTCATGCCGCCCTAAACTAGGAAATTTGATCAATATTGCTCCAAGACCATTCTTCCTACTGAATTATAAGGAAACTAACTAATGAAGGTGCAATTTAGAAGTTATCTCTAATGACAAAAAGGAAAATTGTTTTCAAACCTCAACTTGTAAATTCTATTAACTTGTAAACTTTATTGAATCAATTCATGAAGAGACAAGAACTACATTATCTTGCAATCAACCATCTAGCTACCAAATTTACTTGCAGACATGAAACTGACCTACCAAATCATAACTCAAGATTCCATGCATCATCTATCTAGCTGACACTTGCTTATAAATCAACACTCTAGTTGTGTTAAATTTGTGGTGAAGAAACTAATTCTATTCTATTTTCCAGTGAAGGGAAAGGATGGTTGGAATGGCATAAATGTTTTCCTTGATCATGAAGTCACAATTGGGGGTCAACCTACCTCTAAATTAAGTCAAAAATTACATCACAGGGAAAAACAGATGGTCAAACAAGTTGCTACAAGTATGCTATAGGAACCTTGTATTGCTACAAGAAGTCGTGTAATTCTATAAGAAAGTTGTCGAGAAGGTTTAGGAGGTAGGAATGACATTTTCAAGGGATGGTAAGGTGGATGGAGGTTGGGTTAGATGTATGAAAGGTTGCCAACACCCCTAGCCAAACTCATCACCTTAGGAATGCATGTTTTGAACTAGGAGAGATTCTCACAGTGACCTCAGGGAATGAGGTCAAGAAAAAAAAATGAGATTCATTAAAGAGGGTGCATAATTCCAAGATGGAGATGGTGAAATTCCCCTTTACTGTAGTTCCAAACATCCCTAAAACATCACATGCACATACCCTTCAATCATTACAAACTGAAACAACTAATAGTGGAAAAGATGAGTTGAATTTAAATACCATCTAATCTATGCCAAAAAATTTGATTTAATCATTAAATCAACTCCTAAGATATAATAAGAAAATGAAAAACATGATAACTAATATATACCTTCTTCCAAGATATCATAAACATAGTATTTTTGGACTATGATTGTGGATCCTTTCATTCATGTTCCCATGGCAGAGATGTGATAGAGGTTATAATCACAAGAATTTGAGTGGTTATGTTCTAAAGAAATGCAGAAAATTAATAAGAACTCTAAGATAAAAAGAAATACCAATACATAAGAGGGGCCTAAGCCATTGGGGTTGGGCCCAAACCTAAGATCCTCATCCCTCTAAAACTAACTCAATGATTAATTAATAAGAAACTTCTCATTATCATTGCATCAATGTCAAATACATCACATAACTAGTCAAAAATAACAGTATCAAGTGCTTAAGCTCGATAGCTTCCTAGCTAAAAACAAAGTTCGAATCCTAATGAGCTCTTTTTCATGTTTATTTAAGAAAGAGGGTAGCTACTAAAAACTCCCTAGAAAATAGGAACATTTGTCTCCCAAAACTAGAGAAGGGTGGATCGTGATCTTCTTTAACTACACTTACTTGGCTACCAATGACCTCAAGCTAATCAGAGAGTGTGTGGTGATTTTGGCTAGTTGAGGGAGTTAAGAAGGTGGACAACCTCCTAGAATATTTCCATGATGTCTAATCCGAGCTCTTGCATTGAAATCATCTATAAATTGCTCAATTTCCTAGATTTAAAACCATATTAGGCCACATGATATAGAAAAACATCTTTTACCCTTCTCACTAAGCATAATATAACAAAAATTGTAAATAAATGTGAGAAAGAGATGTTTTTGAAGATCAAGGATGGAGTTATGACCCTTATGATGTACCTATTGATGAGCTCATCACAATGTCACATTGGGACAAAGATTTTCTCAATATGAAAATTATCCATGGTCCAACATTGAATTGTCACAAAGATTGTCTTGATTTGAAAATCAATCATGCTCAAGAATTTTCAACCATAGTCAAACATTGCATTTTCACAAAGATTGGTCAACCATATTTTCGTAGGGTTTATAATATTTATCTTTCAGTATATATGGTTTGGGTTCATAATATCAATCTCTTGGGTTTAATATTATTGCCTTGAACTTATAATACCTTGGGGTTTTAGAATTAATTCATTGGGTTTATTGTTCCATTGGGTTGAGACAAAGATGGTCTCAATATGAAAATAGACCATGGTCAACTATGTTTATTTTAGGGTTTATAATATTTATCTTCGGGTTTATATATGTTGATTCTATGATATTAATCCCTTGGGTTTTTCATATTCCTACGATATAATATTATTCATAAGGTTTACAATATTAATGCTAGGATTTAATATAAATCCCTTGGGTTTATATTCATGGACAACCATGGAAAACCATGGTGCAATATCACATTGTGACAAACATTGTCTCAATATGAAAATCAACCATGGTAAATAATGGTTGGCCCTAGTCGAACATCGCATTATGAAAAATATTTTTCCAATGTGAAAACCAACCATGGTAAACCATGGTCAACCATGTATATTTCAAGGTTTATAGTATTTATCTTAGGTTTTATATACCTAGGGTTTATAATATTAGTTCATAGGGTTTAATAATATTCCCTTGTGAATATTATTCCCTTCGATTAGCCCCAAGGGTTAGCTCAGTTGGTTGAGTTCTTGTTGCTAAGTACCTCGTCAATTGGGAGGTCACGGGGTCAAATATCCTCAACTCCCTTAAGGTTAGGCCTTTCTTGTTTGGCTAACGGGCAGATCCCTTTGGGTTAATCTACTTGGATTTTCCCGTGAATGTAGCGGCCACCAAGTGTCCTTGAACCACCCTTAAAAAAAATTATTCCCTATGGTTTTTACTATTAATCCTTTGGATTTATTATTCCCTTGGGTTTATTGTATCAATCTGTTGGGTTTATTATCTAAGGTATCATATTCCTAAGGTGTAATATTGTTCATAGTATTAATAATATAATTCCTTGGGTTTAATATAGATCCCTTGGGTTTATAATCATGGTTAGCCATGGTCAACCATGGTCCAATGTCGCATTGTCACAAAGATTGTCTCAATTTGAAAATCAACCATGCTCAAGAATTGTCAACCATAGTCGAACGTCGCATTGTGACAAAGATTGGTCAACCATTTTTATTTTAGGGTTTATAATATTTATCTTTCATTTTATATGCTTTGGGTTTATAGTATTAATCTCTTTGGTTTAATATTATTTCTTTGGATTTATAATACCTTGGGGTTTTAGAATTAATCCCTTGGGTTTATTGTTCCATTGGGTTTATAATATCAATCCCCTAGGTTTGTTAATCTACGAGTTCACATTCCTAGGGTATAATGTTATTCATAGACTTTATAATATTAATCCTAGGGTTTAATATAAATTTCTTGTGTTTATAATCATCATCAACCATGTTTATTTTAGGGTTTATGATATTTATGTTATGGTTTATATATTTTGGGTTGGTAATATTTATCCCTTGGGCTTAATATTATTATGTTCGTTTTATAATCCCTTGGCTTTTTAGTGTTGATCCCTAGGGTTTATTATTCCCCTGGGTTTATAATATTAATCCCTTGAGGTTATTAATCTAAGGGTTCATATTCCTACAATATAATATTATTCATAAGATTTATAATTTTAATAAGTAGTTTTTATATAAATCCCTTGGGTTCATGGTTCATTGTTTAATAAATTATTATTAAAGTAATAATATTATGTTTAATAATTGTTATTATTAACAATAACTAAAAAGAAAACAATATTTATATTTTTAAATAATTAATAGTAATACTTAATTAATTAATTAATGTTAATTAATTAATTATTAATTAAATGAATTAACTAATTATTTATTGTTGTTTAAATTAATTATTAATTATTAAATTTATTATTTGATTATTATAATATTTAATTCAAGTGAATGGATTAATTATTATTATATTTGTTAATTAATAATGATATTATATTTAATTAATAATTAGATTATTAATTAAATAATATTATATTACTATTTATATTATATTATATTACCTTTAATGATATCAAAGTTAAATAATAATATTAATTAGTAATCGTAGTAATATTAATGAATAATTAATTATTATTGATCTTTTGGGTTTGTCGATCTCTTAGATTTATAATATTTATCGCTCGGGTTTACTAATTTATTGGTTTTATAATATTAATAAGCCCATGAGTATATTAATCTCTTGTGTTTAAAATTTTAATTCCTAAGGTTTATTAATCACATGTTTTTAATATTGATTCCTTGAGTTTGTCAATAATTAAGGTTTATAATATTTATCCTTTGTGTTTACTAATTCATTGGGTTTATAATATGAAACACTTATGTTTACTAATCGCTTCATTTTATAACATTAATAATTCTTTGGCCTTATAATTTAATCTTTTAGGTTTCTTAATCCCTTGAGTTCAAAATATTAATTCCTAGGGTTTATTTATTGCTTCGGTTTTTAATGTTAGTTTGTTGAGTTTATTGATTCCTTGGGTTTATTAATTGTGTGTATCTATAATGTTAGCCCCTTGGGTTTATAATATTAATAAACCCTTGGGTTTGTTGATCCATTGGGTTTATAACATTAACCCCTTGAGTTTTCTAATTCTTTCGATTGGTAATATTAATCCCTTGGCTTTATAATATTAATAATCTCTTGGGTTTATTAAACACTAATACTAAGGGTTAAATATTAGTCATAGGGTTTAATATTAATCCGTTAGGGCTATAATGTTTATCCCTTTGATTTATTAATTTGTTAGGTTTATAATATTATCAATCCCTAAGGTTTATTGATCCCTAGGTTTATAATTTAATCCCTTGGGTTTATTAATCCCTTGAGTTTAAAATATTAATTCCTAGCGTTTATTAATCCCTTGGGTTTTTAATATTGATTTCTTGAGTTTGTCGATCCTTAAGGTTCATAATATTTATTCCTTGGGTTTACTAACTCATTTGTTTTATAATATTAATAATCACATGGATTTATTAATCCCTTGGGTTTAAAATGTTAATTCTCGGGGTTTATTAATCCCATGTGTCTTTTATATTGATTCATTTGGTTTATTGATCCTTTATGTTTATTGTATTTATCCCCTAGGTTTATAATATTAAGTTTCTTGGTTTATTAGTTGCTTTTGTTTACAATATTAATAATTAGGTGTGTTTATTAATCCCTTAGGTTTAATTCATTCCTAGGATTTATAAACCCCTTGTATTTTAATATTAATCCCTTGGCTTTGTTGATCACTTGGGTTCATAATATTTGTCCCTTTCTTTTAGTAATTCCTTAGGCTTATTCGTTTCTTGGGTTTATAATATTAATAATTTATTGAGTATATAGTTTAATCCCTTAAGTTTATTAATCCTTTCAGTTTATAATATTAGTCTATTGGATTTTTTATCCCTTGGGTTTATAGTATTAATAACCCCTTAAATTTATTATACTATTATTATTTGTAGTAATAGTATAATATTTTTATGAGATTATAGATAACAAAGGGTCGACGGGTTTCGAACCTAGATTTAGTTTAATATATAATTTATATATTTATATATTTTTAATTTACATAAGTAAATATTTGAAAGATATTAATAGTAATATTAATAAACATATAATAATTATTCACCATATTGGTGAGAGATAAATACATATTATAAATAATAATGAAATGCTATTATATGTGAATTAGTTGGAGTTATAACTATTAATATATTAACATTATTATATAATACATTATTATTACATATTTTATTATTAAATTTATATATTATTATTATTATTATTATTATTATTATATACAAGTAATAGTATAAGATATTTTATTTTTAGATATAATGTGTATATAGTTAATATTATTAATATACTCCATGTAATTATATAATATATTGACAATTATATTCACAAATATATAATAATTGATTGAATTTAGGCTTCTATGATCCATATTTTGATTTATGAGAGATGTTTTAGGTGATAATCACATCAAAATTCATTTTTCGCCGTGTTTTAAACCAACAAGTGTGGTTTATCGTCATGACAAGATGGTGACAATAAATACATATTGTTTTTTTTTAACAAGATTGGGTACTTATATATTAAAAAAATTCAAAATAGGGACAAGTCCCATTACATTTGCCTGAGGTAACACAATGGAATTGGTGCAAAATGGACACGCAATCCCAAAATCCAATTCATTGCTCTTGTTTCTTATGATTTGAAAGACATAACGGCTATATTGCCGTAGGAACTGACCTGAAAGCAGACAATAATTACAATGAATGGAGAGTTAACACCAGAATTGGTTGACTAAGTCATTTGGGGGTTGATCCTTCTCATCACTATTCTTGGTGGATGCTTCACCTTGCATACTTTGATTCAGTGTTCTTATGTAACTGATAGCTTCTTCTAAATGGTTGCACTTCTCTTTCAGACCTTCGATTTTCGCCTTCTGTTTTTCAAATTTTTTCTTCTTTGATTTATTCTCGGACTGGACTTCTGCTTTGAGTTCATTGAAATACTTTATGAAGCGAGCAATCATAAAATAGTGTGCCTTGCAAAGAGCGCAACTGATATTGGTTTCAATGGGATCCAAAGGATTTTCAGCCATTGTTGGAGTGGATTTGATTGAATTGTTGAGCTTGTTTTTTAACTTGATCAACTGAATCTAGGAGGGAGAATGGTGGACAGCAGAAATTCTAAGAATTAAAGACAGTCGAAACAAGGGATTGAGGACAGTAGAGCAGTCCTAAGAGGAAAAAATAAGAATTAGAGCTCCAGAAACTGGATGGAGCGG
>APFE031723177.1:0-13392 GCA_000404065.3 Pinus taeda
TTTTGGATGAAGTTGCTAAGGACATTGAGAAAGATATTGAAGGTCTAGAAGGTCAAATTCAAGCATATAGTTTTCATAATCATGATCATTATTTTCAGAAGATTTCTGTGACAGAGCACAAAGAAAGAATGTTGCTTCCTTTCTCTTTCACGTTTGAGGAACTGAATGCTGTTGTTGAAGATCAGTTTGCACAGTCAGAAAGTTATAAGGGAAGTCAAGCTGATCATGTATTCTGGGATCCTATAGCTGATTACATGGAAGAGTTTTACTCTCCAGTGTTTCAGCTTTTCTATCAAGATCAGAGGCCAACACTGAGTTTCAGGAAGCAGTCCTCTTATGCTGGGCCATCTCAGTGGCAGTTATCACACTATCATATTGGCTCTGAATTCCAATGCAGTCTAAGGAATCAGATATAAGATAAAACAGAGGATTGGCTACATTGGAAATTTCATATTGATTGAGCAGAAGGAGTTTGAAATTGTTAGGGTAGGTAGGTGTAGGTAAATGCAAATAAGCTCAAGGTCAACTGAGCATTTTTCAGTAGAAGTAGTTTTCTTTCTCCTACAGTCATGCTTGTCAAGCAAATTTCTGTTGGTCACAAATGGATAAGGCACTAGATCTGCATGTTCTTAGTGTACCACAAGGGCACACTATCCCAAGTGGAGCCACTGTTATCACTGAAAATACTATTGCCAAAAAATTGTTTAGCCTAGCCTAAGGACAAGGTGTTTTTGCAGTGCAGGAATACTCTTTAACAGTTTCGCAGCGCATAATGTTCAAGTGTTTTCGTAGCGTAAACTGAAATCAGAGTTTGAGATTTGGCTTCGAATTCCTTTTCCAAAAATAAATATTTAAATTCTTTGCATGTATCTGTTATATCATCCTTTTCCCTTGTGAATTGGGCTGAAAGGAAGTTGGAAATAGAAATGGTTAAGGTATTGATTCTTCATTATTGGTCAACCACATACTTGCCTTTAAGTATGAAGTTACTTTGGTTGGTCTACTGCCTTTCTACTCATGTTATGCAGCTTGGTGGATATGACAGCACATCCTTGTCTGAATCTGAGCAAGCACATCAGGCCAAGAAAGATCTAGCAGACCATAAGGTCATTGAGCATCACGTATGAGCGTAGAGGAGACTAGCATGAGCTCTCCAAGATCATCCATCCAGTTAGTTATGAACTGCTTAGTGCATGGAGATCAGTCTGTATCAGGTGGCAAAGCGATGTCAATCCTACAGGAGTTCAATTTCAATTCCAAGCAATTACTCATCGTGTATCAATGTGGGATATGCATGGTTCCAGGAGGGATGTTTTAAAATTGGTGGTTGCAGCACCACCTCCCAAATCATTGTTTTAGTTGAATGATGCAGTTTCAAGCAGTGTTAAAATTTTCAATCAGCAATTAAGGGAAGAGAAATCGTAACTGCGCATTTGCTATAATATGACATGAGAGATAAAGGTATCAGATGAACAGTTTGGGGAAGGAAAACTGAAATTAGAATTGCGCAATCCACGTTCCCACAAGCTCTGCATCACAAGGAATTTGCCCGAAGAGCTATATGGTACCATACTCATGTGTAGGAAAGATAATTAACCTGTACAAAAGGATCCTATGATCTATAAATTTTGCAATTCCTTAGATAGCTACCGTGCAGAGAAATTGTGATCCCTGCGAAATTAGAATTCTTCAGGGCTAGGAATCGTTAAAGAAACTCTATGTCATTGGGCAAATCGTGGTCTTCATGTGAAGTACAGTCAGTGAGAGAAAATAATTAATTCATGAGTTTCGGTTCCTCCCTGACAATGGCATTCTTTCTCCCATGCATCTATGTGTTGATTCAACATCTCTCCAAATTGTGCCAGGGTCTCATTAAGAATTGGAAGGAGACTCTTCTCTATCTTTACAACAGGGCTTCTTGTCTCAAGGTTGTTTACCGCCTGCAAGTTGAAATATAATATGTTAGTTTCTAATTGTATAAATTTTCTTATCAACGAAGATTGCGTGAAAGCTCTCAGAGTACTCAGGCAGCTGAGGAGCGTGCTCGGAGGTTTCAAATGGGGGTGCTCTGTCATAAAAAAGGTATGAATTCAAATATCCCCGGCCATCAAAGCCTGAGGCGCCACGAATTTATAAAGCTCATAAAGGAATGAGTGGCATAGAACCACGTGTAACATCATAGGTGGAGTTTACGGAAAATGTACTCCCTCGCATAAAAGCAAACAATTACAACACAGTTCATTTGATGGCGGTGGCAGAGCATTTTTATTATGGATCATTTGGATATCATGTCATAAGCTTTTTGTTCCCAGTAGTCGGTCAGGCACACCAGAGGTCCATAGAGCAATTAGTGATTGCAGAGAAATTGGAATTCGCGTGTTGGTTATTACAGGTGATAACAAGATCCAATAATGGCGGTTTGTTCTTCAGGAAGGCCCTGCTTGTGGTGGGCCGAGAGGTATCTCCAGGACTGTCTCTGCGGATTTAGGGATTATGCTTCTCTTGGCTTTTGGGTTGATCAGCTTTTTCAGCTGGGCCCTCGCTGAAATTCCTCAGATCGTTACCAATTTCAAATCTGGATCGTCGGAAGGAATCTCGCTTGCATCTCTGATGACATGGCTTATTGGGGATTTGTTCAATCTTATTGGGTGTTTGCTGGAGCCAGCAACGATCCCTACACAACTCTATACAGCAGTGGTTTATACCATTACCACTGTGGTCCTAAGTTGGCACGCTGTATATTATGGCTATATCTGCAAGTGGTAGAAAGCCAGGAAAGCTAAGTCAACACCCAAGAAACAACATGAAGACGGTGCAAGCATTAATCGGCCCAGGCAACGTGAAAATGCAAAGACAGAGCCCGTGAATGTGTCAGAAAGCATAGCTGATTCTGCCGAGCTAGCCAAGAAAAAAGATGCAGATTGGGAGAAATTCTCTACTGGGAATACTGCGTCTAGTTTACCTATTCCTTCCATTTCTCCAGGTCGTGAGACATCTATTGGAAGGAATCTATATTACATGTCTGCAAGATCTCTAACAAGCGGCCATACCCCTACGCCTGGTTCATATCTGGCTTCACCATTCCGTGGGTCAGGTCGAAGTTCTCCGACCTTTACATTAAACCAAGCATGTGTAGACGACGAAGGATTGCTCACCGACCTTGTTTCTGCAAATAATAAGAATTCAAAAACCACGCTACGCAGTGTTGCTGCAACAATGTTCTTTGTGGGTGGACTGAATTTCTTCCATCTACTTAATGTTCACAACACTACTATGGTCTTTGATTCTACTAAGGTTGAGAGGGCATCAGTTGTACTAACAGGGAGGAGAATCTTGCAGGGAGCGAGTTCACTTACAGCAAGGGACTTAATGATACAAGAACAATCAAGGAGTCCAGTAGGGACATACTTGGGATGGGTTATGGCTATTATCTATATGGGTGGACGGTTTCCACAAATCTGTCTAAATATACACCGAGGAACTGTTGAGGGTCTAAATCCATTGATGTTCCTATTTGCGATAATTGGTAATACAACCTATGTGGCAGGCATTGTTGTAAGGACTTTGGAATGGAGAAAACTAAAGCCAAATTTGCCATGGCTTGTGGATGCTGCAGCCTGTGTGTTTTTAGATTGCTTTATTTTGGCTCAATCTGCCTATTATAAGACTAGGAGGTCTGATGATCAAGGTAAAATTTTCTTGAAGAAGCCAATGAACCTGCTCATATTACAGGCATATGCTGTTCAATAAAAAGCACAGCTGTCAAAGATCAGACCACCATGGCTCTACTGGTTTGAATAAAAGGAGGACTGTGTTTTTAATTCACACAGCAGTTTCGTAGCGCGCTATGAAACTGCTGTAGGTGATGTTTTTAAATGCAGGCAGTTTGAGTTTGTTATCATGAGCGGGAAATTATTTTTGAAAAAAGAGACACATGTCAATCAATCCCGCCTACAGCACATCAGCAACATGGCAGCAGTACATACCAGGGGTTATTAAAGGCTTCAAACATGCGGTTATATATCAGAGCAAATTAAGGAAAACAGGGACCGGGAAAACAGAGGATATTTCTGCAACAAATGGTTGAGTCAGCAACACATTCAGGATCCAAGACAGCAAGTACAACGAATGCTCCTCAAGATACATTTCAACTCCTACATGAAGAACACAGCTGTCAAAATCAAGAAGGAATCAAGTAAACAAGGAGAAAGAAGCAGAATTTGATTAGAACTAGGACTCTTTGCATTAAAAGCAATACCTCTATATTTAGTAAATTAGTTTAAATACGGATAAGGTAGTTAGTTTTAAGTTTTCGAGCTCCCTTCATGCTTGTTGAGGAGACTCAAGATAGGGATAGTTTTGGGTTTTCCTATATATGGTGAAAACTAGGATGTAATAGAGGTTGGATACTTATGCAAAAAACACAGAGTTTTATTGGTTTATGTATAAAGCTTTTTTACAGTAATAGATAGACTGTTTTATTCTTCCCAAGATTCATTATATGTTAAAATGCTCAAGATGTTGGTGTTTTTGTCTTACCAAATGTAAGTTTTACAGCTTTATGAGTATGCAATCACTCTGAATTCATCATTGATGCTCAGACTTCCTGTGCATACTTGTAAGTTGAGGTTCTTGTCCTTCATGTTTTACAGCTCCTTAGGTACACAATCACTCTGAATTCACCTAGTGCTCAGACTTCCTGTGTGTACTTATCAGCTGATGGTTATTTGATGAATGTCTTGAATGTTTAAACGTTACATGCCTTGGCTTCTATGAATGAACAGTGAATAGTTTACTGATAAGATGTTTGACTCCATGAGCCCAATGGAAGAAAGGTTATGCTGTCTGTCCAACCAGCAAGTTTAATCAATTTTCATTTCAAGAGTTAGCCCTCTTTGTGCTTAAGGATAAATCAATAGCTTGTTTTGAGAGAGCCCTCTCAGGTTAGGGAGGCTAATCCCTAGCTAAAAGCCTGGTTTGAAACAGTTGCATGAGAGCTTACTAAGTAGCAGCCCTTAGTACATGGTTTTGTGTCAACAACAGGAAAAAGGAAAAAGAAACCGCTAAAGCAAACCAGGAGTCAGGCTCATTATCAGTGTTTGACCAAGTGGAAAGAGGAACCAGTAGAGGACGTCAGCGGAGCTATAGAGAATGGGGATCAACTCCAAACAACTACAGGATCAGTTTGCTTCCCCGGGAGTCTGATGCAGGAGCATCGGACCTGGCCAGCAATGTGGAAGACTGTCCACATGTTGTGGCCTGACAGGGTGAAATTTGTTAATGTGTGTTAAAATCCAGGAGGTCGACTTCGTGAATAATTAGTTATTATTGTAAAGAGTGACATATCTCCATTTAGTATTTGATTGTTAGGCGCATTAAAATAGTTCTGTTGGAATAAATTTCTGGACGTTCACCTTATCTATCTGTTAGCGTAATTAGTGGTATAACAGAAGTTAATTAAGGGGCGATTCTGGTGTTAATTAATTGTAAACTGAAGATCTTTGGAGCGTATCAACGCCGAGTCCTCATGGTCCTGCAATCTGGTAAATTGTTGTTTTATGTACCTGTGCTAACCGCAGATTGTGACAAATACAGTTGTGCTGGACCAGATTCTCGGGCAAACATTGAACCTGTACTAAACGCCCAACGGAGATATGGCGGAGGGGCGTATTCACTGGAGGAAATTGCGGAAAAAAAAAAAGGAATACGTGGACACTTTTTCAAAAGGCACAAGATCCAATCACTAACAACGATGACAGGGGGGGAATTAACTCAGCAGTGGTAAGCAATGAGAGATCCAGGAGTGATTTACATCGAGCAGTAACAACAAAAAAAAAAAAATTCTCCCACTGTGCGTATGTCAATTCCGGCCTTCTATTTCCCTGGAGAGGATTCCTTCATTTGCTCCAGCAGCATCCCTGATTTGATGACCAGCATACGGTTCTGTGCAGGGGACACAAGTATAAAGAGTTCTTCAACGTATTTGTGAATGGGACACCGCAGATTGATAAGGGTGCTTTGAGTCATTTCAAGATTGAACCTCCAGGAAAAGATGGTTGAATTGTTTTATGGTGTTGAACCAGCGTTTTTATTTTTGAATTTGTTTACTATTCAGATAGAGATATATTAAGGACCTGCGCTGTCCATAATAGAGAAATAGATGTTTAATGGATTGTTTTTTTTCTTTGTTTTGGGTGTGACCTTTGAAAAGCGGATTTTAAAGCTTGAGGTGCTGTGTATCCGTGGATGCAAATGAGTTGTGTTTCTTTGTAATGATATTAATATTAACACAGTGGCAATAAAACGATTTCCGTTTTTTGTTTGAAACAATGGGTACCATTTTTGTGTATGCGTTGATCAAGAAGGCCCTGTCTTGACAGCCTGCGGTTTTCAGGTTAAAGAAGAGCATTTTGAATCAATCATAATTCTGGTGTTTGCAAAATAATTTATTGATCTCAACGCTGGTGCATTACCTGAACTTTCTTATTGCACTGCTTCGAGTTCAGAACCCTTATTATTCCCGAAGGTGGTGCCTCTGTCTAAACTATCTTATCATCCTTTTCTATTTTAACATGAACATCATCCCATTGATGTTCCTTTTCAATTGGAACAACAGTCCGCTTTTCATCTTCATTTGGAACAGTAGCTTGGCTTTTGTCAGGGTTTTGAGCAGTAGGATGGATTCTGGTCCTCCGCCTCTTGCCCTTAAGGGATTTTACTGGTGTGGTCGGACCTTTTCTTCCTAAAGTCCCTTTTACCCTTTGCCTCGCCTTTAGAATCCTAATCTGCTGGTGAAGTTGGACTATTATGTTCAATAATCTTTGTTGTTCCTTTCGTAATTCCCTTATTTCCGCCATTTCTTCAGAAGGAACATCAGGTTGTTTACTGTGGTTTGGACTGCGGCTAGCTTCTTGATTTTCTTCCTGGGGTGGCTGTTCCAGGGCAAGAACCTTAATTGGCTCTGTTATTTCTTGGGCTAATTCTTCTTCTGCCCTTATTTCCTCCAGAATTTCTTCTGGTGCCTTCTGATTAGGAACAGGCTATTCCTGCTCAGCATTTTCTAACATCTTCTCATCATGAATGGATAGATTTTCTACTTCTGCCTCTTCTGCATGTGATTCCTCGGGTGCATCTTTCTCCTGGGATTTCTCTCCGGCATGGAGGTCTGATGGACTCGAGGGTTGTCCATATTCGCCCATATTGGCCAAAAGTTTGGCTAGTTCATCTTCCCCTAATGGGTCTTGTAATGGGCTACTTTCCTGCTATTCCATTCCTTCCTCCTGCTCGGACTGCTTGGCTTCTTTTCCCTTGTCTCCTTCCTCTTTAGATTGCTCATCTTTTTCTTCTTCTCCTTCTGCAGATTGCTCTGCCTCCTCTTCTTCTTCTTCTTCTGCAGATTGTTTTGCCTCTTCTTCTTCTTCTTCTTCTTCTTCTTCTTCTTCTGCTTCTGCCTCTGCAGATTGCTCTGCTTCCTCATCCTATACTTCTGTTTCCTTGTCCTCCCTTGGGGATTGCTCATCTTCGATTTCTACTGTCTAGCTAGTGCCTTCTTGGGGCTTCTCCAGCCCCCCTCATAGCCATGCGAGTCGGCCTGATTTCCTACGTTTTTCTGGTTTCTCGAGTGTGCTGGTAACATATTTCCATTTTTCAAAATTCTTATGTTTTTCAGGTTGCTTCATTGTACAAGTGACCTGGTTCAGTTTTTCTGGACATTGGAGTGTGCTAGTGACTTGTTTTCATTTTTTCGGACGTTCGGGTGTGGCCAACCCTCCATTGATGATGGTAATTAGTTCTTCCCAACTGCTCTGCTACTAGGTGAGACTATGGTTGACTATCAAACAAATTAATTCGTGGTAGCTGATGACTGAATTTACGTGTTGTGCTCTTTTCCTGCTTCGTGCAACGTCATGAAGTAATGAATTCAACAATGCAGGTAAATTTACAAAGCATTTTTGTTTTAGAACAGCTAGGAGTTTAAGATGTCGTGGTCTTACAACGTCTTTTCTACCTTCACAGGTGATATATCTTTGGATGGTCTTTCCTAATTTTGTCCACGGCTCTCCTAGTGTTGCTGGCAGCACCCCCTTTCCTCGAATTGTCAGGCTCTGTCCCTCATCCTGAAAGATTTCTAAAATCTTCTGCAACCTTTCCTTCTTTATCGTCCATACTGGTCCAGTGGCTAGCAATCCCGAGACTTCTTCAATTATGTCATCAGTGACTGTTATACGTTTTCCTCTTACTGTGGAGTAGTCCTCTTGCAAATTCTGTAAAAATTCAATCGCTATTGTTTCATTAGACTCCTTCAGGTGGTTAAGATAGGTCAGCCATCCTGCTCTTTCGAGGATTTCCCTGGCTGCAGCCGAAACGGTTAGCACTTGCGGTTCTCTGCGAACTGACCTTCCTCCCATAGTTTCACTGCAAATTCTCAAAAGAATGGCATCTATTTGTTGAAACGTAGAGAAGCTGATGGTGTAACACTCGTTCAAACTCTCATGCTATGGTGTAAGAAGTGGAAATGGCTTTGAACAGTAACTCATGTAGAAAGAACAAAACAAAAAAAATATAAAGAGATAATATCGTTGAGCCGTGCTATACCCGAGTACACAATCTCCCAAATGGCGAGCTGACACGTGCTCTGGGGAATGATGAGGTTAACCTCCCCCCCCGCAATGTGATAGGCCATCCCAGCCATCAAATAAAGGAGCATCACCTGTTCTACAGCAAGGTCTTTAAGGAACAGCGTATGGCAATATGCCATGCTTACAAAAACAGCTTATTACTGAAATCGAGGTATAAAGTTGCGTCGCTTTAATATGTAAGAGACTGCGATGATTTGATGGAAGTTCGGGGATAAGACATTTGCCGTAAATAGAGAGTCTCATGCGGTCATTGTCACTGGTTCCGTAATGATTGGTGATAATATATAGTAATGATTTATATGGTTGGGGTAATATCATATAATTGATTACCACGGCATAAGAAACAAAAGGATGCAATCCACTTACCTATTGGTGTAAATAATGCGACTTCAATACTATTAACAGTGCTCTGCTGCCGATAGGTGTCCATAACATTAGCAGAGTTGTTTGTTTCACCCCTGGAACCATAGTCCTTTGTGTATGCTAGGAAACGTTGTGCAATGTCAAAATGTAGGCCATTATGCTGGCTCGGTGACCAGTTAGCCATAATGCCATTCATGAGAAAGGAGCGAATAGTGGGCAGGCCGGATAGTGATAAGACCTCCTGTTCCAAGGGTGGTTTGTTTGATATACCTTTTGGACCATTTCCCTGGTGTGGTGGCCATAGTGGGAATGCCACTTCGCTTCCGTCCTGATGATCATGGTAGGCCAGCTAGTAATGAGACTTCCTATCCTGCAATTTGACAATTTTAAAAACCATGTTTTGCTTCGTTTTTTCTTGTTTTTCATAAAGTTCCTTTCCTGTTCATACACGAAGGGTGGTTCAACACTCCTTAAGAGTAGGAATGGTGGAAGAAGTCTTAATATCCCAATAGGAAGGTATAGATCCTTTGCTCTTACTGCTGAATGATAATCAAAGAGGATTAAAAAGGGGCCATCATGATACAGATAACCAATCAGAATAGAATTAGTAGAGCAATGGCAGCAAAAGATGATGAATAAGCATGTCTTTCCTTGTGTCTTCTCACCAATTCAGGGCAGTTTCTTATAAAGATAGTGTTTTATGATTGACTAATTTTCGTATGTTGTGTTTTTGTTCCCATTACATAAGTGCATAGCCGTATTCAAAAAGACTTGAAAGAACATTAGCAATAAGCATCCTCAATTTAGAATAGAAAAAGGAACAAGCTGTTTCACAAGAAGAGAAAAATCATACAAGTGGTGTTCAGGGGCAATCTGTATTTGGTTATACCCACTAAAGCCATCAAGGAAAGAAAATAATTTCTTCCCTGCCAAAGTGTCTAATACTTGATCGATGAATGGGAGAGGAAAGTGATCTTTTTGTGTTGTTTTATTTAGCTCCCTGTAGTCCATGCAGATTCTCCACTTCCCATTCTTTTTTGGTACCACCACAAGTGGGAAGACCCATTTACTATCAGAGATAGGATAGATAAAGTTAACATCTAAAAGTTTTTGAAGCTCTGCTTTTACTACTTATTTTAGATGAGGATTTAGTCTTCTCTGAGGCTACCTAACAAGTCTTGCATCGTTTTCTATGTAAATGTGGTGTGTACATAATTGGGGGTCAATTCCTTTCATATCAAGGTAGTCCCATGCAAATGCTTCTTTATATTTCCTTAACATATGGATGAGCTTTGTTTCTTGTTCAGATGTGAGGTTGGCATTAATGTTTAAGGTTTTTCCGGGTTCAATTTCCAAAATTTTACTATTTGCAACAGAAGTAACAGGGATTGTTTGATCATCTGTATCTTTCATAGGGTCCTCTTCTAATTCGTTATCAAATGCTGCTTTTATCATATGACATTGGGTACGAGATGTGAGTTCAGTTTGACTAATGAAATTACTGATGGCATCATCTTCTGTTTGGTCTTTGAACTCAAGTGCTTCTTGTATAGTTAATGGAGATCTAATGTTATCAGTAAGATATGATACAGGGTGCCTATTAGTTTTGACTATTGTGATACTTGGCTGTGCTGGGGGATATAGCACTAAATTCTTGATATTCATCCCCCTGGTTATGATCATGTTCCCTTGCCGACAGCCAATATAGGCATCAGCAGTAGCGAGCCAAGTTCTTCCTAATATCAATGGATGTCCATCAAGTCGGGTTTTAGGATTTATTATCAGAAAATCAGTTGGATATTCCCAGGAGTCAACCAAGACCATGACATCATGTAGTATGCCTTCCGGCCTAACCACAGATCGTTTAGCCAATTCTAACAAAGTGGAGGTGGGTTCTACAGATGTAATGCCTATCTTTTGGAAAGTAGCGATTGTTAAGATATTGATTGCAGCTCCAAGATCAACTAAGGCATTGGGCAGGGTTTGACCATAAATTTGGACAGTTACTATTGGGTTTCCTGGGGCTTCATACTTAATGGGTGTTTCCTTTCCAGATAATAAGTCAGATAAAGTGTTGACTACTTGAACTCTTGGATTATTTATTATATTCCTCCTTAGTCTTTTTATGCACAATTCTTTAATAGTTTTTGCATATATCGGGATGTCTTGAATGGCTTGGAGGAATGGAATTTTTATGTACAAATTTTGCAATTCTCCCAGAATGTCAAAATCAAGTTGTTGTATAGGTCGAGGTATGACTAATCATTCTGGGAACTGGGGAGAGGATGTGGTTTCTTGATTATGAGTTTGTTATTTATTCACATCCTCTTCATGTGACAGATGTTCTCTAGGTAACTGATCTTCAATCTGAACTGTTTTATTTCCCTCAGTTTGAATAATACGCCCAGATCTTAGCTGAAGATCATTACACTCCCTCAGATTGGGCCCTTCTTCTGGTGTTTCTAGGATTTGGAGAGATTGGACCGGTCTGTTATTTGGATTGGGGTTGGGTTGGGCTGGGAGTTGCAGTCTCAGATTAGATTGGGGATTTTGCTATAAAGCTGGCAGTGTAGGTTGAGGGAGAGGGATCTTTCCTACTGGCTGATGCGTTGGTCTCTGCCAGTTAGTCTGCCAGGTTGAGCTTCGTGAAGTAGGGGGATTCCATTGTGGTAGGTATGGGTTGTTTTTCCAATATGGTGGGGGATAAAGAGGATTCGACCAACCATATTGGCTCGTCTGATTCAGCCACGTGTTTGCAGAAGGATATGACTGTGGTGACCAGTTTGGAAATGGAGGCTAAAATTGACTTTGCCATGAACTATACTGTTGAGCATTGTACTGCGGATACTGAAAAGAAGAAGTTGGGTCTGAAAACATACCAGTTTGTTGCAGTTGCCACTAACGGCGCTGGTTGAGCAAATACACCATTTCTGGCTCTTCTCCTGCCTGCTTATATACCGCTTTCAGTCCAGGTAGTGAGGGACAACTTTCTGTAGAGTGATCCCTTGTACAGATGGCACATGTTTGGACTGCATCTAGTGGACACTCCTTATGGCTATGCTTCTTCCTACATCTGGGGCAGAATACTGCCAAATTCTGTTCTGCCTCCATTTGATTTTGCTTGGCCTGCAAAACGTTCAATTGTGTAGTCAGTGTTCCTAGTATATCAATTTTAAAATTTTCAAATAAATTTCCAATTTCCACACGCGTTACTCCTTCTGATGGGATTTTATTTTCTCTTACAAATCGATCATGTTCCACTGGTTTGATTCGTGTACTGACTCTCGTACTCCTGATGCATAAATCAATTATGTCAGCAAAACTTTCCTGATAAATATCCCCTTTCCCCATAATGTTTAATGTTTCGATCCATTGTTATTTCATGCCCCTTATTAACGCTATTTTCAACACGTTATCGGGTAAAGGCAGTGATGCATAGGGAGATTTTTGTAGACTATACTGGAAACGTTCCACATACTCTTCTAATGTTTCGTTTGGTCTAGCTATCATCTGAAATATTTCATCTTTTAGTTCTCTAGACCTGCAATAGTCTTGATATTGTTTTAGAAAATATTCTTTCATTTATTCCCAGTTATTTATAACCCCACCACCTAATCCAATAAACCATCTTAAAGCAACCCCTTTCAGGGTAGAGGGAAACAATTTTAGTTTCTGAGGGTCAGTGGTGTAATCATATCCCCTGCACAATACATTAAATTTAAATAAAAATGCATCCAGATCTTCTAATGTAAGCCCATGAAATGTAGGGATATGTTGAAGGGGGATTGCTTTCATGGGGGCATTTGTTGCAGAATCCACTATGGGGTATTGTAATGTAGAGGTTTGGGTGCTTGGCGGATTTTGAGCCATCGGGTCGAATATATGCCAATAACCTTCTGGAATATATAGGAGGGTGTTCCTAGGTTGAGAGGGAATGGCTTTGATAGGAACAGTTTTAATAGCACTTCCTCTATCTGGGAGTTTTGTCTGAGGAGATTGGGTCCCTTTAATAGTAATTTTTGTCGCACTCCCTTTGTCTGGGCTACTCAATGGCTGAATTATCCTAAGAGGAGATCTTGGTTCCTTAGTTTCCCCTGTCTATCCTTCTCCTTCACAAAGATTACTGAAATTCCCTTCCTGCAATAGTTCTGGAATAGAATTTTCAATTTCTTTAAAGTTGTGTTCGTCAGTTTGACTATGCACCTCAGCAAAGGCTACAGATGGTGAACCTGTGGCCTGAAGGGAGCTAGTAGGCTGTTTGGAAGTAACTTTCTTGGGTCCTACTAAGGGATGAGATTCGACTTTCTTATAGATTTCATCTATGAAGGTTGATCGACGAAGGGTCACCGGCCCCTTAGCTTTTTCTGGATTTGGTAAAGGTTTGGAATTT
>APFE031723182.1:0-13396 GCA_000404065.3 Pinus taeda
GAAAATAAATACCAAAACCAAACTGCACACTAATGAATAACACGCTAATGTACAAATTATTTACACGAAATTATGCATAATACTTCTTGAGGTAAAGCCCATTTCAGGGCTTAGCCAACTGGTTTCCTTCATAATCAACCAACTCATAGGAAGCTTTCTGTAATACTCATTTCAAAATGTAAGGCCCATGCCACATTGGTTCAAATTTTCCAGCTCCCAATTTATGATTAGCTTGATCATATGATAAGACTAACTCACCTTCAGCAAAAACAAGGGGACTAATAGTTTTATTGTATTGTGCTTTAACTCATTTATGTTGATCTTCAATTACTAACACAAAAATATGGCGAGTTTCATCAAGACTTTTGAGGTAAAGTAATCATTCCTCCTCCAGTGAAGCGTTTGGGAGTAATTCAACAACTAGTTTCAATGAAGGAATCTCGCATTCAATCAGAAGGGTTACCTCTAGACCATACACCAAATGAAAGGGTGTGAATCCAGTTGTTGTCTTGGCTCATAGTTTGGTATGCCCACAGAGCCAAAAATAACATAAGGTGCCAATTTCGTTTATGCATCCCAATAGTATGTTGAAGCATTGTAACCAATACTTTGTTCACTACCTCAACTTGGCCATTAGCCTGTGGATAGTAAGGAGTTGAGATGTCATGACATAGACCCAACTGATCAGTAAGCTCTATCATCATATAATTTTGAAAATGAGATCCATGTTCAATGTCGATGGTGTGAGGGACACCAAATCAAGCTATGACGTGATTAAAAATGAATTGGCCTGCAGTTTTACCTTCATAATCATATGTGGGCATTGCCTCAACCCATTTAGTGAACTAGTCGATGACAACGATGATATAACCATGCCCTTGTCTAAGCGAGGGTTAGATGTCATGAAATTAATACCCCATTTGGCAAAGGGTGCGACAGTAATAACTGGGTACAAGGGTACAGGCGAGGCATGCTATTTGCAGTTATAAATTTAGCATGCATGACAATTTTGGACTACTAAAATGAAATCTTTGAATATCAAAGGCTATATATAACTAGTGCGAAGGAGTTTTTGAGTTGTAGCATATCCACGACATGCTACCTACCACATGCACCAGAGTGATAGTCATTTAAGACTCTCTCAGCTTCTTCAAGCATTAAATATCAACAAAGGATTGAATCAACACCAACACGGCACAAAGTATCTCCAATAATTAGGTATGGTTGGGACTAATGTCGGATGGGTTGACATTCAAAGTTGGATAAATCTAGTCAAAAAATTTGGGTTTGGAGATAGGTAATGATATCTCTGTACCATGGATCGACAATACTAATGAGGAAGAGAGTTTTGTCAAGAATCAACTCATCAGTAGACACGGTTGCAGAAGGAAGGTCACAAATTAACTCAGTGAAAACCAATGATTTCTTCAATTTTGCTTTCACGAATTCCAAATTGAATTCTTGTAAGATAACAATCCATTTAGAATACTTTCCCTCTAACAAATGATGAGTTAGAATGTATGTCATGGGGTTGCAGTCAGAAATCACAGTGGTTTTTCCTAAGATAATATGGTACCGAAAGTGTTGAACATCGTGAACAACTGCTAAAACTAGGTTTTCGACATGGTAATATTGAGTTTCAATGTCGAATAGATGTCGACCCGGGTAAAAAATCTTGTGTTCATTACCATCATCATTGTCGTGAACAAGTACCATAGCAATGGTATTATAGGTGACAACCAAGTACAAGAAATAATCATGGTGATAATTTGGGGGATATAGTAAAGGAGCACTAATGATGACATTCTTTAATGCAACAAAAGATTTTTGAGTAACTTCATCCCAAATAAATGGGATCCCTTTCTTTAACAAACAAGTGAATCCCTTGGAAAGTTGAGCATAATTCAGGACAAAATGATGAAGGAAATTCTCTTTCTCTTGTAAACTCTGCAACTAATGTAAAGATGGAGGAGGAAAATTCATGATTGCCTACACCTTAAGAGGATTGATCTAGATGCCTTCCTTGGATACAACAAACCCTAAGAGATGACTAGATTCGGCGTAAAAGACACACTTATGCAGATTCAAATGAATATTGTGGTGTCGACTTTGAGGAAAGCTCTCTCGAAGGTGATCAGGGTGGTCATGATGCTCAGCAGAATGTGTCGGTAAGTCATCATGATAAGGTTGAATAATATGCTTAATATCATGAAAAGCAGAAGAAATCGCTCATTGGAAGATATTGCCAACATTCTTTAGACTAAAAGGGATATTTTTGTAAGCAAAGGTTCCCCAAGGACAAATGAAAGAATTTTTATGTTGATTGGCAGGAAGAATTTTAATCTATTTGTATCCAGAAAAACCATCCATAAAGGAGAAAATATCATTCCAGGCACATTCTTCGATGATCTAATCTATAAAGGGAGTCAGATTATTATCTTTAGGACATGCCTGATTCAGATCATGATAGTAAACACAAACACGGATAGTTCCTTGTTTCTTAGTCATAGGAACAATATTTGAGACCCAATCTCTCAATGGAATAGGATAAATGAAACCCACTTTCAGATTTTTTTCAACTTCTCCTTTTATGGCATCTACCTTTCTAGCATGAACGAGCTTCGCATTTGGATAAGTAGGAATATCATGCACTATTATACTTGGATCTATGCCAGGCATCTCTTCGGATTACCAAGCAAATACATCACAAAATTCTTTGAAGAGGGTGGTATAAATATTGATCTCATCTAGAGAATAAGAAACCCCGATATGGATATTTTCGAGAATACCTAGTTTGAAAAAGATGTCGATGGACATTGTAGCTGAAATGTTCCCCATGTTTCCTTCGGACAATAGTTCATGAATCAAATTAGGTGGCTGAAGTGGATGAGTTGGTACATTGGAAACAAGGCTTCCTAGACTAGAAGAAATGTCACCAATGCTTGGGAGAAACAAGGAATGATGATGGGCATCATTCCATGGAGTTTCCTCAAGAGACATAACTTCTGTGATACTTTCATATGTCGGGAATGTCTCATTCAAAGGATCCAGAGAATCCCAAGAACTAAGCTAGGGAGATTCTGAATATGCATCTAGACTCATACTGAAATGATCATGAATTTAAGAAGTTGTCGCATAAGCTGAAACAACAGCTTAATATGCTTGCTTGACGGGGATAAGTGACATAACACTGCCAAAACCTTCAATCTAATCAAGACGGGGAACGACCCAAGGATTTTGACAAATCAAGATCATGTTAATTTAAGCGATGTTCAGAGGTGGAAGGGAAGAAGTTCCCATTAGGGAAGAGTCTTTGAAAAGACCTGCCCCAACACTCTCATAAGGGATATCAATATTCCCAACATATGGCACATTACCATTTGAGGAGTTAGAAGAGAAAAGGTGAGTTGATCGACCGTGACTTTTTTCCCTTGATGAGGAAAATGGGGCACATGGAATAAAGTGGAAACCACACAAAACATTGCTTGGATCTAGCTACTTCCAAGTAGAATACTGTAATTAATATTGGTATCAACAAATTCTACTTCCAGGTTAATGGTTTTTCCTTCCAATCATATCGGAAAGTCACTAAGAATACCATATGGGCACGAACCTCTACCATCGAAGGCTTCCAAGGTATTAGGGGACTGGTTGAGAGGTGGAGAGCCAATAACTTTCCAACAAGAAAGTGACATGATGCAAGTAGAAGCACCTTCATCAACAACAATTCTATGAATTGTCTTCCCCTTGATAAGAACTTCTATCAAGAAGGAAAGTTGATACGGGAGACGAGGAATGTGGTTCTTGAGGTCAAAAGTAATCATATTCAAATATGTAGGATCAATTCCTCCTATGATGGATAGTAATTCTTTCTTTTGCAATGGACAAGTCTACGGGACTTCCAAGCTGACATCGCCGAAGGCACTTGAGATAAATATTCCACAATTCTATAATGTTGAGCAGCTCGTGCATTCAGATTATACAATGAATTCTGAACAACACCTTTGGGAGCTGGCAATATAATGGAATCATTACTAGGTCATTCGATATGAAGAGGACCAGAATCGTGTGGAGTGTAAGTAGAAGGCGTATTAGTGGCATAATTTTCTAAAAGTAGTTTGGTAGGAGTATGATAATCTTTTGATCCAGTAGCAATAGAGACAGGTGTCGTTCCACTCATAAAAACTTAAGAGCCTAAAAATGTATAGGATTGAGGTTGATCTACCAATGAATTATATTGTGACAGAAAGGGTTCCTTCAATACAACCAGTGTCCTTGGGGTTCCTTTTAACACACGGCTTATCTCAGCACAACGGGGACAATCCTTGTGATAATGATCTTCATCACATATAAGACAAGGATATTTTGGCTTGCATTTGGATGCATCATCAGCAGATGGTTTACGATGATCCTGTATTGGGGTATCAAATTTAGCCTTACCTTTATCCGTCCCTTTTACTTTTGGGGCTTTGTCTATTGTGGTAGATTGGATAACATTCACCTCAAAAGTTTTACCAAGATTTTTGGGAGTATTTGAAGGAGGAGAAGGTGCAATAGCCGGAGTAGATTTCTGCTTTGTAGAAGTAGAAGAATCATTACTAGAAGTTTGAGTTACTTACCCAATAATACCATCAACGAGTAGTGTCTCTATAGGTTTAGAAGATGTCGGATCAGTTAAAGGTCACGTAGCATCAAGTAAGAGATCATAAAGCGTGCCAGATTGTGAATATACCAAATCTAGATACTAAGCATGAGCGATGGCGTGTTCTTTGGTCACACGACCACCCATAGCTATGTCTTTGGTTATTTGATTTATGAATGAATTAGTAAACAATTTAGTTAAAAGCTCATCAAGGGTTTCGAACTTAATAAGGCGACGCCAACGTCTCCATTCATGGATGTCATTGGAGATGTGGGTAGCGATATTTTGTTTCAAAGACGTTAGGATATGGGTACCAGTTTCATAATAAACTGGTAGCTGGAAGTTAGTAAGAAAATCCATAGCCAAATTATTGAAATCTTGAAAGGAACATCAAGATAACTTGATGTACGATTTGGCGGCAGCACCCGTTAGGGTTCGCTAGAAAAGACACAATAGATAGGAGTCATCGACCAAAGTGTTGGACAAACACCATAAATGGTAGGTCATGGCATAAGCTTGGGGGTCTTCTCTAGACTTCCCTTTGAATTTTGGATGATCACCAGGAATTTTGGTAGGAACTGGAGGCCAATACGGTGAATGAAGTATTAGGTTGTTTGTGAGCCTCGACACATTTAGTAACTGCAAAGTAGCTAAAAATGATAATTAAGGATTAAACGACATGAAATGTCGGTCCAGATTGAGGATTCCAACCTTGTTGGTGTAGATTTTTCCCCCACAGTGGTGGATTTTGACCATAGGTATTTTGATATTGCCCTCACTAAGAGAAATTTTGACCATAGAAAGGTTTAGTTTGCCCTCACCGAGGTGGGTTATGACCAGGAAATGTTTGATATTAACCTGACATAGGTTGTTGAGAACCATAGGGGGCTAAGAAACCTTTGAGGAGTATTGAGCATTGAGCATACAGTTGTTGATGAAATAACTGACCTCGTTGATACAACAGCTGAACTTGCTGTTGCAATGGTTGACCTTGCTACTGCAATGGTTGAGCCTGTTGATACAAGGGTTTACCATGTTGCTGCAATGGTTTCCCTTGCTTCTGCAAAGGTTGTTGATAAGACCCTTGTTGCATGTAAGGTCCTTGTTCTACAAAAGGTGCTTGTTGTTGATGGGTTCCTTTTTTAATTTGATAGGTTCCTTGTTGATATTAATAGGTTCCTTACTGCTACAATGGTCCTTGCTGCAAAGTATTACCTTCTCCTAAAGGATGAGATCGAGAAGAAGACTCAAACTAACCAGATGACCCAAATGAGGGATTAGGACCACACTGCCTTTGGGATCCTGCTTATTGATTGAAAGGTGGGTTTTGAGGTTGCTGTGAACCATAAGGAGGGTATGGCTGTTGGTAAGGTATCTGAGCCGAAAGAGGCTACTAATAAGGAACTTTACTAGATCCATAAGGAATAGTACCAACAGTTTGACTTTCTCCCATAATGTATGTTTGAGATCCACTCAAATAGGCTCCACCAGAAATAGGAAGCACATATGGAGAAGGTTGTTGCCCCCCATGTAGTGGGATAGGGGCTGGTACATATTTCCCACTCAATGGAGGAGGTGTAACCATGATAGAGGTTAAGAGAGTAGTTGAAGAACCTATGAGGACATTAATTGTCCAACCATGACTGTAGGTTGAACAGGAACCGAAGAAACTGCAGTTTGAATAGGAATTTGGGAGTCCACATTCGAAACAAATGGGCCAGAGGTAGGTGTAATGCCAAATGACCATATCAGGTGATGATAAAGTGAATATGCACTTGGAGTACCTTAAACTAAATGACCAAGAGAAGTATGACCTAGCGAGAATAAAGGTTCACTACAATGGACACATATGGAAAGCCTTCAGACAAAAATTGATATTCAGATTCATCACCAAAACCTGGAACATGAGTGGCTGAGACTTCTAGAGGATGATCTCAAGGAGAGGTTGGAATCTCACCTCTCAATTCCATAGGTGGCAACAATTGGCGAGGGGAAATCCATGATGATCAAGGGGAAACTTCCAAAGGTACGTCGAGATTATAAAATGGGCTATATGGGCATTGAGGACATATTATCAAAGGATTGTAAAGTGGATACAGGGAAACACCAAAAACTATTGAGGAACCTTAAACTTTCTAGGTTGGATTCATGAGATGATGACAACAAATTTCAAGGTGGAGGACGAGAAGAAAGAGGTTGAATACTCAACAAAATTCCAAGTTTGAAACCTTGAATTTCATGTGAATCTTGAATCTCAGGGTGGACTCCTTGTGGTGACCCTTCAATGTTAGATTGTGAATGGGATAGATAAGGTGAACTTGGCAGTTCTGCCACGATGACCTTTTCTCAAAAACAAAAGGAGAGGAGGTGACTTATTTTAGCTTCAATTAAAATTTACCATTATAAGGGATAATGAGTCCAGGGAGAACTGCATGAGTAAGACATGTTATCGTGGGTAGTAAATTTTAGAACTTAAAACAAAAAATAAATCCAAAAGGGTAATCTAGGCAAAAGGGTTTACCAAGTATCCGTGAACCACAATATACACCTTAGCCAAAACCAAGGACTTCGTGTATAGTGGCCAATCTCCTCAAATGTTGTGTTCAGTGTATCACTTTGACAAGGTTGATGACTCAGTTACCTGTGGAAAAAGGATAGAAACCTAGTGGGGTCTCCCAATATATATGCGACAGTACAAAGAGCACAAGTCCATGTTACTGCTATCTAATGCATAACCATTCGATGAGAGTGTTCCGATATACTTGCCATACATCAAGCACCTCAGATATACTTGAGAGTATTGGAGAACGATCCTATATAATTCCATACGTGGAACGAGATTTCACCCCCGGGATACAATGATGGAAAATAATGATATTTTCTAGGTTTATAGATGTCAGAAAAAGTCTCTAGCCTAGACCTCTAAATGTTTGCATTAAGTTCCAAATTATCCTTAGGTTAATTGAGTAAATTTTAACGTTTATCTTGAATTATGTTTCAATTTTCGGCGCAAAACGATGTCACCTAAATCCCTAAGATGAAAATATATGAGAAAAATAAAAATTTCCACTTCGATGAAAGCTAGACTAATCAAGAAAGGAAATTCAAATCAATAATGCATCAAACAACATGCCTTCCACTGACTTTCACTTTCTATTTCCAAATGTAATGCTCAAAAATAGAAATGATCTTCACTTTTCACCACCCTAAATGCAACTTTTCGAAAGCAAAATGATCTTCAATAAATGATGCACTCATATAAATGATGTTTTTCTTCAATTTTGAATGCTCTAATGCATCTAAACCATTGACTAAATAAAAACCAAAATTTGATTCAAATTCTCTAATGCAACTAATGCATCAACCAAAGAAACACCAAATCCAATTCAAAGACACCTAAATGAAACTGAATTTCACTTTTCCCTTTTGAACAAATAAATGATGCACTCTTTTCAACTTGAAAATCAAACCACATAATCAATGCTTGATAAGAAACAAATATGATTTTCAAATGAAAATGATCTAATGTGAATTGAAAAGCAACTTTGTGAAATACAAGCTAAAACAAATGCAAAACGATGTTTTATATGATTTCCACAAAAAACAAGACTTAATCAATTAGCCAACCAATATATCAATGACACAACAAGTAGCAAGTAGTGACTAATTGACCTAGAAACCCTAGAACTCAATCAATTCTTCACATCAATAACTTCAAAGTCAAAGAGATTAATTTACTAATTAAACAAGACAATAAACAAAAAAACACTGGCAAATCCAGACTCAGACGATAAGAAAAGAACTTCAGAAGTGAGGACACACTGGATCCTATGGTAGAAACCCTATTTTTTCTCAAATTTATGAGATCAGGGCGATTGTCATAACCAAAAATGTTTTGAAAGTGGCTTCAGCGTGATTGTTTCAAGTAAAAATGCACTCGCAATGTGACTGTTTAGGTGAAGAACACGCTGGGTGAGAAATTTCAAAAAAAATAAAAAGAATTTCAACAAAGATTCCAGAACTAACACTCTAAGGCAGTGATCATTCAATTTATAGACCTATACAGACCCAGACTAACTGATAATTCAATGGTTGGTCAAACTGATAAAAAAAATAGGTTTAAGAGGCTATAACATCCACAATAGAGTCGCCATTTTGTTGTGAAGATAAATCCCCTCTGTGGATAGAGGTGATATCTCTAGCCCAATGAGTGGGTCTAGTAACAAATTGAACAAACTAAAGGATTTCCTAGCTTATGTTTAAAATGCAGAGAGAGAGAGAGAGAGAGAGAGAAACCTACCTTGCTTTGATGCTAATTGCTCAATCCTTTCATGATGGCTTCGATCCCCTAGCTTCCAGGCTCATCCCATGCTTATTCTCTACGTCCAAATACCTACAAGATAGATCAAAGGACAATACAAGATACAAGAGCATACATAGTGTATATCAAACATAAACTACTTGATAGATCAAGGAGTATCGAGGTAAATGCATAAATATTTAGACATTTATGGAAAGTGAACATCAAATTTATATATTAATGAATAAAAAAGGGAATCATACAACCATTTCCTTGATGTTGGAGACCTCATTTTGGTGAATGTCCAAGTCTAGGCCAAGACTGTTTAAGAACTCCTTCTCAAAGTTAGATGGGAAGCATTTAGGCATAATCTCAACATAGGAATGCAGGAAATCAATGACCAACCATTTGGGGATGGAAGGGTTTTGATTTATAGGAAGGGAGAGGGAGTTAGGGATCCACAAAATATGGAGGAAGGTCCACATCTCAAGGGGAAGGCCCTTAAAGGCAGGATCAAGAGCTCCAAATGGGAGAGATCGACCATATCTCTACCCAACAACATCCAACACATTGTTTCTCGAAGTTTCCAGCATACAGAGCTTCTCCTCTATTTTGAGAAATCCTGCCAGAAGAGGTTAAGCATGGGTTTTTATACCAAAACCTACACTAGAAGCACTAGTTCAAAGAACTGCAGCGTGACATCAACATGGGCAGGAAGTGGAGCAATGAGCATTGGTCCTGAAATTTAGGGTTTCAGTCAATCTTCTCCAGAATTGACTCGGTGCATTTTTCCTTCCATTCTTTGGGTATGTTTTGGTATTTGTTTCATGATGAATACACTTCACAATTTTCAAAATTTTGGGACTTCAGGATGTGGAATAGGAAGTGAACAGGAGGTGTGGAAAAACATTGTATAACAGTACACAATGGTGGATTGAATGATCACTCTTAAGATCTACTTATCACAATCATTGTTTATAATATCATGCTTCGTATATGCCACAAGGTTGTGATGAGAGGGGAACTAAGGGTGAGTGAAAGAAGGATTGAAACAAATAGGTTTCTCAAGGCAATGGCCAGATTGGAGAGGGGAGGTCATGGAGTGATAAGAACACTCAAGGTGTGTCTAAGGAGGTTAAGTATAATCAATGAGGGGCTCTTCCTCGACACTATACTTGGAAAGGGGAAAGGGACCACGATCACATGAGATTGTATGACAAGGGATGAGGGAATCACTTGATGAACACTCAAGATTATGAAATATAGAAAACGGAAAAGGTGAAGGTGAATTATCAACAAGATCCTTTACCTAAAAATCCAACTCTAGAGGCTCAAGTGATTTTAATATACTCCCGAAGTCATAAGGAAGGTAGGTATGAGAAAGGGCCTTATAAATCATATCATTGTTGTTTCCAAAGATACAGTCTTCCCAAAAAGGAGAGTTAATAATATCCAATTGCTCCTTTTCATGCAAGGGAAAATGATAATTCTTCTTCCCAAGGGTATCTATGGATGTATCATCACAAATAATGCGTGGGAGAAATGGAGGACCAATCTAAACTTCATTCTCCTTGTCAGTTTTATAAATGGGAGCAGAGTCAAGTTCAGGAACAATGATTTTTCACTTCTCCTTTTCAATGTCGAAATAGTCTTGAATGCTATCTTCCAAGGGACTAATGGGATTATCTTTCTCAAGGTTCTCAAAAGAGGATTCATCGAGAGTAATATCATTGAGAAATGTAAGGTTCGTATCAATTTCACTTGCCACAAACTCATCCTTCCCAACGCTTGTGTTTCTTGTTCATAATGTGGACCTAATGAGGACTAATCTCCATGCTCATCACTAAGATCCCTAAGGTTATCCTTGACTTCTACATCATGACTAACAAGGCCTTCCCTTTAGAGGGCTTCCTCTAGGCTTTCACAAGAAACTTCATTGTATTGGATTTTGGGTCCCTTATACTCTATGAATTTTTTGAGCAACTTGATAAATGATGAAATTCTTTCAGGATCACACAATTCGATCCAACCTTGATTCTTGTATTCGATAGTAGAAATAAATAACTCCATGAGTCTGTCTAAATGATCCATATTGACTTTGGAAGCATGCTTCAAAAGTTTTTCTATGTGGTCCATTTTTGTGGATGGATCACCCCTAAATTGTGGCATATTTTGCATAAACATCCACTACAATCCATTTTGGTATCCTAGAACCCATGTGATATCGAAAGCAAGAAACCACTCATGAATATTTTTACAATTCATTGATCTTTATATATTGATATCATGGGATTCACTAGGGTGAACTAAAATTTCCTTAACGAATGCTTGCTTCACCCTACAAGCATTCACTTTGAAGTTCACTGAAGAACCAGGGCTTGTTTCTTCTACTGGAGTAATCAATAATGATATTGTCAATATGTCATATGAGCAACCAAACACATGTCACGTTTCTCAGGAAATAGTGCCAAAATATTACTACTCAAACTAGCAAGGGACCTAAAAGGGTGTCCTAAAGGGACAATTGCTAGTTCAAAGGAAATAATGGAACTTAGCCCATTGTCACCTCAGCTAAGACTCCCTACTCTTTACGTAATTTCACCAATGGGAGGAGACTTGATATATAGAAAGTCACTTGTGAAGGATGAAAAATAAATAAATGTGAAGTGACCTTAATGACCATTTTCTTAGAAGGAGGTTAAAGATGGAGTTTGATTTCTCTTCAAGCAAGGTACAAAGCTTTCTAGGAGAAGGAGGTGAACATTTAAGGCCTATTTTTAAGGAATATGTGTTGTAAAGGAGTTTCCAAATACTTAAAATCCTATTGAACTTGAATTCCCAAGTGGTTTTTGAAGAATTAACTTTTCAAACATATGGGACCACATGGGACCAAGTTGACCCAGCCTAGGTTAAGGGGAGGGAGTTTAGCAACTAATGATGATCTTAACCCAGACAAGGATGGGGAAAGGATAAAAACAATCTTTTTCACTTAGAAGTGTCAAATTGATCCTATGAGGTACTAGCATAGGGAACACCAGGGCAAACGTTTATCTCAAAGCTAGGACTTGGGATATCTCACACTCCCACCATCGAAATTTCTTCAAATCTGGAGGAGACCTTAAAGACACACCAATGTAGTAGAGGCTAGGAGATCGTAGTTCTACTATGGTTACCTGATCGGGAAAGTGATGCCCTAGGTGTCCCAACATCGCTAGACCTAGAAAAAAAGGGAAAATGGTGAAGACAATTTTTTAAGATGATCACCTTATGGTGGATCAGTGCCTAATTCATATTGGGGATATGGATTCAAGAAGAATTGTAAAGAAGGATATCGCTTCTAGCTCAAGGAAGCTCTAAGGGAAACTTTTTCCCATGTTAGAGCAGAAAAGGAAAGTGACCTTAAAGCGTTTATAATTCATTTGAAAATGAATATGGCTTATCAAGATAAATAGTATCTCTAGGAAAATTCATTCAACAAACATGTCCCATATATACACATATTCTATATAGAAACATAATTCCACAATGAAGCAGTAAATGCATGCAACAATTAGCCCCAAAATAGGGAAAATATCATGATCAAAGTATGTGACTAAGAAAAGGAAAAATATATTCAATATCATACTTACATGTAAGAGAATATATCCAAACATCAATACATCTTCCAATAAATAAAATCCAAGATAAGAAAGTCCAATCCAAACATCAAAATTCATCCCTACTCTAATTCATCCTTGAAGAAAGAAATGTGAAATTTTCAAGAGAGAGAATGATCCTGCCTAAGTGATGATACAAATGAATTCATGTATCTCCTATTTATACACTCATTAGGAGTTTGAATTACCTAATTTGATCCTACATTATCCCGTCAACTAAAATAATGTGCAATCAACTATCTATTGGTGAAAACCCACCAAACTAGCTCATAAATAAAATAATAAGACTCCCAAGAGGTAGAATGATCAATAATGCATGTTGTTCGGCTCTCTAAGAGGCCTGATCAAGTCCATAAGTTCCAGAATGATGATTTGGACTTTAAAAATTAATGGCCAAGGGGTCAGCCCCTTATTCTCCACATGGCTGTGAGGGCACACAAGTGACTGCATGAGTCCCCAAGTGAGACAAATATTCTTGTAGACCATCCACAAGGGCTTAGATGATAGTGTAAATTATTCTATTCCAGCATACAGTTCTTGAATCATCTTCCAAGTGCATGGTGAAACTATGGGGCTCACTGGGAAAAGGTGAACCAGGTGAATGTTCCTTGTGCAATAGGTGAATCTCGAGCATTTTCTAAACATCTCAAAGGGTTGATGGAGTCTTTTCTACTACTATGGAGGCCCATGGCTATCAACACACACCCTACATCTTCCAATATATCCCTCTGGAAGGCCAGGACCTCATGTAGGGAGACAAAACCCAAGATGGAGACCACTTGCAATCCTGCATAAGAT
>APFE031723185.1:0-45231 GCA_000404065.3 Pinus taeda
TGGGAGCTCGGCTAACTACCCAGGAGATTTGTGCAAATTCTGGGCAGAGTAGCTAACTTCTACCCAGGTTTGCAAAAATTCTAGGTTGAGCAGCCTTGCTGGGGAAAATTGTGCAATTCCTGCTGGGAGTGTTGACTGGCATAATCAAGCAATCTTGGAGCCCAATAGGCTACCAGAAAGGATTGCACAATTTATGGAGGGAAGGCTAGTTTCCCTCCAGAAATGTGCAATATTCTTGGGGAAGTTGCTCAGCCTGTAGCTGGACCAAGTCTGGGTGAACAACCTTTGAGGGGAATTCATTAGGCTGTGATCGACATGCTACCTTTGTGCAAGAAAAACACTGAAGCTTGTGAACTTGATGAAGCAAGGAAAGCTGCTGTAAAGGTTGAAAGGCAGGATCCAAAACAAAGCTACGGAAAAATTTTGGAGGGTGGTTGTAGTTGCTACAACACTTGGCGACACATTGGTAGAACGCCACCTCTCTGAATGGACCTTGTTTGTGAAAAGCAATTCTAACACCTCCGGAAGTATTGTTCAGTTCTCAATTCATATTGGCTTTGCACTAGCTTGATTGTAAAATGTAGCATCTACCAAGCCCTTTGTCGATTGACACACATTCCAAGCCAAGGCAACACAGTTGTTTCGATTGGGGTTGAGGGGTATATTGGTACACAAGCAATATAGTTGTTAGAGACTTAGTCTCATCTTTGGTGTTGCTCCACTGCCAACAGGCTTGGATAGGGAAAACAAGCATGGCTCTACTGCCAATGAGCCTAGTCAGTACCCAGGTTGGAGTTCCTTGCATCACCTCCCTATGTAGGAAGACTTTCTTTTCTTTCGCCTTATTCATTTTTCATTTTGATTTTTTTTTACCTTTTCATTTTTTCAATTGTGCATAGCACTTATTCATTTCAGAGGCAGAAGAGGGATCCCGACTTATTGAGAGCAAAACAGGTTGTTCCAATAGAGAAGTAGTTTATTGTATCTCTGACGTGCCTGTTAACGTTTTCCCCCTCACCTTACTCTACTTGACTGAAATGACAAGGGTTAACCCAAAAACAACCGACTAGAGAAGGTGACACTAGTTAGCGTGCAAGTGTGGTGGTTTCACCAAGGTTCACTTCGAACAATACATATTTTCCTTCGACGTATCATGGACTAAAAATAACAAGTTCTTCATACAAAGGCATGATTAGAGATAACCAAGTAGTGATAGTTGCATAAGCCTTCTTGTACTTTACCCAACTTGTTTTAAGAGTCATACATGGTTTCACATGAAACTAACATTCGAAAAAAACAAACAAACTAACAATCAACAAAGCAAAGTAAAAGTAGAAGCAAAAGTGAAAACGAAGCAAGTAAGCAAACACACAAGCAGACAAACAAACAAACAAATGAAGCAAGCAATACTCCTACTCCTAAGCCAACAGTGCATGGGTCATTTCATGTGAGGTGATACTTCCAATGCAACCACTGACACATTTGTTGACCCATGTTGGTGAAGGCATGGTTCGTGAACAAGACAACTGTGTGAACCAACAAACAAGAAATATGTAACAATGAAGACAAACACACTCCGAGCTTATAAATGACCACATAACAAAGATGAGTGAAAGTGCATGACATGCATTCTGTGGTGCTTCCATGCTGTTGTGCTATATCGCGTGTAGATGTTAAGTGTATGCATTCTCTTGAATATGACATGCAAGCAAATGTGAGAAAGGTAGACCACTTGTGTTGCACATGTGTGCTTGCTATGTAAGATTCCTCTAATGCATGAGTGATGGGATCATGTAGTTCGAGTGGAGGAAGCAAAATCTAGGTGTTTGGTTGGTATTTAATTCAAAGCATAGAGTGATGAGGAGACTCGAGTGTTTCAACAATTTCCTGACCGGAAGTGAAACTAAACTCAGGGTAGCGAGGGCCTGACATCATGATCATCTTGGGCTGAAGTGCCTCGACAATCTAGGGGTTTTTTGACTTCGTTGACAGATAGATCATCGTAGACCAGTGTTTTGGATAGATTAACAATGGTTGAATCAACATCGTGATCAGATGAGGAAGTTAATAGATCACGACAACCAAGACTAGAAAATTCAGGATGTTTGATGAAATCCTCATGATTTGATGAATCAAGCAGAGGGGTAGATGAGAAGAAAAGATGTTCATCCTCTGTGTTTTCAAGAGATATAAATGAAATATTGAACGGATTTTCCAAGGACAATGTGTCTCCTTTGCACTGTAATGATAGATTGACATCCGAGGTGTCTTGTGAATGATTAGAAGTAGAAGTATCTAGAAATGAGTTTTCACAGGAGAAATCACTAGTGGCAACATCAAAAGGGATGTCAGGTTGACGCGAATGATGTGTGTCTGGAAGGGAGTCATCCTTCATTGCGGGCTATTATTTAGATTCTCGCACACACTCATCATGAATGATGGTGCAGGTTGGCTGCATAACACCCATTCTATCAACAACTTAATCCTCGTTCACAACAGGTGAGGAGTCTGGAGTGGAAGAACAGAAGATAGTACAAACTGGAGGATCAACAGAGAGTGAGGATGAAGGTTGAGGGAATAAGTCCATGTGACAACCAATAGGTTTGCAAGCCAAAATTGTGCAAATCTCAAGAGTAGGTGGGGTGGGAGAGTGTGATAGTTCAATAGAGGCATGTGCATGATCTCCCACATCACTCCGCAGTGGTGAAGTTGTTTGATGAGGTGAAGACGGAAAATCACTTGTGACAACAACTGTGCCTGCCTGTGATTGTGTAGCTCCATCACCAAAGTGTGCCAAGCGAGGCTCGAATATGTGAAGAGGATACTCAAATCTTCCATTAATAAATTCCCAATCAATATCATCTTTTGGGAATCAGTATGCAAGATTACAAAAGCGTGTGTGAAATTGTTCAATGGATTCATCGGGTTCTTTTCGTAATTTCATATTTTTTTTGTTGAGTGCTTTATGGTCGAAGCGATTAAAAGCACGGTCTATATTTGTGACCAGATGAGTAAGAGAATGAATAGATTTTTCGGGCAACATGGCACACCAGTGCATTGGGTTAGCTCGAAGTGTGTAGATGAACAATGCGCAACTCATGTATTCTTCAAAGAATCCATGTCTTTCACAGGAGCCTACAATGTCGACTGCATACCTTACGAAGGCCATGTATCCTCCACCATCAAATGTTTTATGAGACAATTTATGTGAGAGACTTTTCTGGATAATGAAATCATTTCCATAAGACATACATTCTAGAAGAGAAACTTGGTAGTTAACCATGATAGATGTGTAGAGATTCAAAACAAATGTGAGGACTCAACTTGTCAGCTGGCCCTCCTTCTAGCACCAAAATGTTGATGGTGCTGGACCCACCAACATGTAAGGGGATATCCCTAGTAAGATGTCCCAATTAGCCTCAGACTGTTTGGTGTAGGATTCCCAACAGTGGGTTGTAAGGTAATGCCTTGACCATGATGTCGCACAGAGGCAAGTAAGGTAACTTTGTCAGCAACAAGGGTGTGACCACTGCAGTGAGTCAAGGAAGGTGTATGAGAGGTTCTAACACAGGTGGGTTGAGATGAGGGTGAAGGTGAGTTCTAGGTTGAAAGGGATTAGTCCCAACTCGGCTAGGAACACACAACACACAAGACATACATAGCTTCCAGTGGAGCAGTCCAATCGATGGGGTAGTCGCAACATACAAGGTAAGATAACACGTACAACACTCATGGATTAGTCTGAACAAGTGCAACAATTATTATAGCAAGGTTCATGTGAAAGTTCTATCTGATGTTTGGAAGAGTAGTTGACACAGAAGGTACAACATTATAGAATATATAACACATTTCCATTAATAGATTATACATTACAACAAATGAATCAGTTCTTATGTAGAACACAGGTTAAAGCAACATGAATTAGAAGTGTTAAAGATCAATCTTACAACAGAGACAATACATGTGTGAAAACACGTTGGCTCTTATAATTTATATAAAGAAGTGTAAGTTCCAATCATACAGTACATCCATGTAAACCTGCTAGCCCCAATAGTGGAATTTTATAGCCATATTTGCCTGCTCCTCCAAAGAGATGAACTAGCTCTGTGCAATGGAGAAGCCAAGGCGCGTTAAAATAGTATCCAAGCTCTTCCAAGATAGTCTTATCAGAAGCTTGGCTAACCAAAAGCCTCTACAATGAGTTATGAGGTTGAGGGTGGGGCGACCCTTGACATTCCCCTTTGTGACAGTTCAAATACCCTCATGACTCTTCACCTACTCTATGACTATTACATCCAACTATTGACACTTGAATTACACTTGACATGACTCGACATTACAATGCACATGTACTCATGTGAGACAACATGGCTTGAGAAAGCCTTGCAAGACATCATTGACACTCGGTCTGCCTTGGTGAGACCAACTCTTTGACATGCTTGTGATGGTGAAGATGGTGAGCTTATGCCAAGCTTGGTCATCCATGATGGTGTGCTTGCACCTCGTGGTGACATCTTACTCAAGTGAACTATTTCCTTCGTTACAACCAGTGCATTGGTTCAACCCCCTTTCATCCAACTTATCTACTAACATGAGCATGGTCTTCTTGGGTGCGGCTGAATTGAAAACACATTGATGCATAGTGTCCGTGCTGATATTCAAGTGTGTGCTGGTGGTCATGCACTTAAACTTGCTGAAGTACATGTTCAGCTCCAGTTGGAGTTGCTTCTTGTCTTCGGCTTGGTGAGTGTGTTGAATGGGTTGGATTGCATGCGTGTGCACACTGTCATGCATGTTGCTGAATCCCTTGCAAGTGATCAACAACACTTCTCACCATGTTTGCTCCATGTCAGCTACTGGGATGGATCTTTAACTTGTACAAGCATAGTTTCATACGTGAGTGCATGTTGTGCCCACTGCTATTCCTGTTCCTGCTGCAACTCAATCGTTTATCTGTGCAACTTCATGTTCTTCCTAAGTTGTTGCTTCAACACATGAAAATTCTTCTCCATTCCATTCTCTATCTTCACCTGATCTTCATGTCGTGCCGTCACCTCATAGCCTGGATCTCCAAAGTTTCTTTCATTATTAGTGGATCTGCTTGATCTTGCAACTTCGTTCCACCTTTGTGTTGTCAACAACCTTCCTCTTGCATTCATTACATCCACTACATTTGCTACATTCACTACGTCGCTATATTCATTGCATTTGGTATGCAACCTTCAACTACTATTCATGATGTTGCTTGCTATGATATATTGATGTTCTTGTCTACAAAAAACTTGATATATTCATGAATAGGAAAGCTCATAGACATTTGATCAACTGCATATCCAGGTGTGCTCTGAACGGTGTCTTCAAAGCTCATAGACATTTGATCAACTGCATATCCAGGTGTGCTCTGAACGGTGTCTTCAACTCTGATCTCTTGAAAACCATTGTACATGCATTGCTGAGAGGCAAATGAACACCTGCAATACCTCTAGACATGGTAACACTCATGGAAAACAATTTGTTAGTCGAAAACCAAAATGAACTTGAGAACTAACTTGTAACATACCTGTGTGACTGATCATGAAGGTTGTGCAATTTCAATCGAGAGGTCAGGAGACCGACTGCCAAGACTGCAAAAGGAAAAATCTAGGCTACTGGGAGACTGACTGACTATTGGAACTGCGCAATGCACAATCCAGTCTGGCTACTGACTGCTGGGATTGTGCAATGCACAATCTTAGTTGGCAATGGCTGTAGGCTCAGTGACTTCATTGCGCAATTTTCTTGTCCAACAATCATTTCCCCTCAGGATTGTGCAAAATAGGTTTGGGGAATAGTTGTTGGATAGAAATGAGAATTTCTAGAGAGGAAGGTGGAGCTTTCCTTCTCAGGTTTGCGTAATGCTGTCTTGGTGAGGTAGAGTCTAGGCTAAGGTTGGCCAGACTCGCCACGAGCAACTAAAAGCGATTGTGAGTGTGAATGCATGGTGATACTGAGTGTAAGAATAAGTGAATGATCATGCATGAAAATGGTGAATGACAGATTCAAAAAATGGAACAACATACATGTGGGTGAGGTGAGTCACTGAATTGGTGACTGTTCACAAAAAACAGTTTCATGCATGCAACATCAGTGAGATGTTGATGAAAACTGAAACGGTGCTAGGACAAGCTAATATACATGAAAACAACATCAAGCATTCAAAGAAATCAAAAAAATAGTACTCATGCAAGCGAAAACACAAAAAATGACAAAAATGCGACACAAGGCATGGGAAGTAGGCTTACCCCAAAACAACTGAGCTGAATGTGCTGATTACTCCTAGATGTGATGTGGGATGTCAAAGCTACAAGGTTGATGTGAGGAATGAGCTTTGCAATGTCTGGTTGATGAGTTTTGATAACATCGAGGTTGAGACGCACATGCCGCAAATCTAGGGAAAGGGACACTTGGTGGGAGGTTTCTAAAATGATCCTTGTGTGTAACCTCGAACTGCTAAACATAGATCCTTGAAATAAGGGATGCCTTTGCATGCTACCTCGGGAGAAGTAGCCCATGCATGCAAGTCTATTTTGATCATACCTGAAGGGAAATGGTCAACTTAGCTGCACATGCGAGAGGCTGTTCGACTGCTTGAAAGAAATGCACATTTCTTGCTAGGAGCTGGGCTGACAGCCCAAGAGATTTGCACAAATTATGGGCAGAGTAGATTATTTCTACCAAGATTTGCGTAAATTATGGACAGAGCAGCTGACTTCTGCCATATTTGCTCAAATTCTGGGCTGAGTAGCCCTGGTAGGGAAAATTACGCAATTCCTGTTGACTAGAAGAATTGCGTAATCTTGGAGCCCAACAGGCTGCGAGACGGGATTGTGCAATTTTTGGAGGGAAGGCTGGTTTCCCTCCAGAAATGTGTAATTTCTTGGGGAAGTTGCTTAGCCTGCTGTTGGACCAAGTCTGGGTGAGCAACCTGTGAGGTGAATGCATCAGGTTGTGGTCGAGGGGCTGTCTTTGTGCAAGAAAAACACCGAAGCTTGTGAACTTGATGAGGCAAGGCAAGCTACCATGAAGGTTGGAAGGGAGGCTTAAAAACAAAGCTAAGGCACAATTTTGGAGGGTGGTTATAGCTGCTACAATATGACCCCTAGGGTTTGCATAACCATATATGAGAACATAGGTAAAATTTGAAGCTTTTACTTAAATTATCTCAAGCGAAATAAAACCCCATATGATCAAGTTCTCACGAATATTCTCCATTTGAAAACTATTAAGCCGCTAATATGTCATCTTGTTTGATCTACTTTTTTTGACTAGCTTTGTAATTTCACAAAATGGTCATGAAAAATGAATATAGTGGATAGAAAATGTAGTTATATAAAATATGGACATGGTGTATTAGGCCATCCCAGACCTCTCCATATTTCTAAAGCCCATGCAAGATCTAAAAAACCCTTGTTGCTAAGAACTTTTTTTAAACAATTTAAGATAAAAAACAAGCCTAAATCTAACAACAAAAAATAATAGTTTTGTTTGTGTAATATAGTACACTAAGTGATGGATGATATTACATCAACATACATATGTATCCTTGAGAATGCATATTCCTCCCAATGGACTACATTTCCTATCACTATTAAAATTTTCTTTATTTTGCAAATTTTTAGGTTAATGACATGAAATGGAAGCATATGTGGGAAGGTCAAGAATACTACAAAACATCACTTTTATGCTTAATTTGATTCACGATGTGCATTTTTAGGAAGGATTACATGCATTTGTTGAATAAAAAAGGGTAGGGAAATTGTGTTTCTAGTAGATTTGTTGAGTGAATTTGAGAATAATCACATGAAATATGAAAAAGAGAATTATAAGAATATACTACATTAAAAAATATTCATTTTCATTAGGAGTTCATTTATGAGTTTTAGCATGCATAATATAGACCCATGCCATGTTATTTTGGATACATGAATTCCTTTTTAAGCAAATAATAATCCATTTAAGAACTTATCATGCACTATAAGAATATCAAATGGAATGTAAACCTTTCCTCCTAACCCTTTAGGAATGTACGTTTAGGCCAAGGTGTTCATTTTATTCAACATGTATAGTTAAGGTTGATAGTATGCATTTTGTAATTTAATTTTTCATTCTAACATTAAATCCATGTTAAATTTTGTAGGATACCCCTATTATCCCTAGCCCATACTAAAAGTAGAAGGGGGAAAGTTATTGTGCTAACACGACCTCCAATGTCTTGCTAAGGAAATGGGGTCATTAAATTTTTGAACTTTTTCAAAAATCAAAATATACATTTCCATCTTAATCGTCTCATTGGTACCTTTCCAAAAATATAAATTTTACCTCCATCCGACTTACGGATCAAGAGATATGGCCATTTACTCTCTACCACATCATTAACATTCTCCATATGGCATCCACATGTTATCCTGTGCGGCGCAAATGTGGATTCTTTATCATCATGGATGAGTCCACATGGAAGAGAATGCTTGTGCATAGTTTCATGGTCTGGTATTCATCTTTAACCATGAATTATAAAAAAAAAACATGCACCGAGACCATAGCTTAACCTGACTAACCCTAATCTGGATGACCTTACCAACTTCCCTACTGAACCCGAACACCAAGCTCTCGATCTATGGCCCGATCTCGACCACTAAACACTAATATGGCATGCCTGATCCTGACTTCTCAAGCTAATTCTTGGAATTGGTCCCAACTTCACTTCCTAAACATCGCCTTTTAGTTGACTACCCTGACCCTTGACCTAGTGGGTCCCACTGGCTAACCTTCAATTCGTTTGTGAGTGATTTTTTCACTTAGAAAATTTTCTAAGTTTCTTCCCATTTCCACTATGGGACTAAACCATATCATAAAAAAACCATTTCTTGGTGTTTTCACTGAAAACATGGCACTTATTTTGAGCTCAAGTAAGCCTTGATCCAAACTTGATATCCAATCATTTTATCACAAACATTAAGATATTAACATATATATGTCTATCACTTTTGTACTTGGGAAACCTAAACCAATCGTTGAATTAGATTGCTACAAATATTTACGAGTTTCCATTATGGTAATTCAATCCTGTTAGAGGCCATGGAAAATAGAGTAGACAAAATCCATGCAATGAACTAGATAGTTGACTTACCTTGACTAGGAAAGACTAGTCGAAACGACTCAAACCAATCGAATTACATCAAATGGATGCGAACAGTCGAATTTACTCGACCCAATTGACTTATGTATATATATATATATGTTTGTAGAAATTTATGAATAATATGACACTTATTCAACTGAGATTATCCTGATTATACACTATTGCGGAATACATGCATAATACATAATCTCATCTACATTGATAATCAATTTAGAAGTACTCAGAAACATACACATGCGCACATAGAAGCATCAAACGCATATATCAACACAGTATGTATCCCGGGGAAATCATCTCGCTAAAAATCTCAAACTATCTGTATATTATATGATTGAGAACATGTAACAAGCATAGTACAATACTCCTCACAAGTACTCAGTACTATCTCCACCTGTTACACACAATACAACTCAGATATGATCTCCAAATCTCCTCCGCTGCTTGCCTGCCTCCACTGCACAATCCTGCAAGAGCAATAATGATAACCAAACTCGTTCCAAGTTCTTTTTACCTTGGAAAATAAATCACACTGGAAATCATGTGAGAACAGGCTATAATAATTTGTTCTTGGCCACAATTCTCATTGGCATAACTCAATCCCACTGATTGTGCGAGATCTCATGCACAACTATAGTCACAACTGATAGCAATCTCAATCTCTAACACCTGTCCATTGAATTGTACATGCACTGAGTTAACTGATGTATTCTTCAGTTGCATTATGAGTTAATAATTAGTGAATTAATTAATAACTAATTCACACAACTCATCACTTAGTCTATTTTCCAGTTAGACTAAATACAACTAGTTCAACCAAGTCAAACTGAACACAACTCCATTCAACTTCCACCTCCAGCTCCACTAAACTCAACCAGTTGAGTTCTAACTGAAGTCCTGCATGCAATAGCTCAGTCAACCCATAGGTAACCACGTGATTCCTTCTGTCAGCTGCATGTGCCACATCTTTAGCTCCAACTGAGGTGCTCCAAGAGAAGAAGATAAATTTTATAGTCTAAATATTATTATGAGCTAATAATATTTGACTGCTCTATATTTAGACTTGACAATGTCACCGCTGTTGTCTAAAAATAGAAGTCCATCTATTTTTTCCAACTTGAACAATCATCCATAAACAACATCCTGCAACTGATAGACATGATCCATATGTCCAAAAATAGACTTTGTGCCATAATTTGCCTGCGGGCCCACTTAGTGAAGGTGACTCCTTTCCACTAAGCTCCATCATCTTGTTGCATTCTCAACAATGTTTGTTCATAATGAACATAGCCATGACTTAGCTATATTCATATTTATATACATATCGTTGAGATATCTCTTTTGAGGTTATTCAATCATGAATGATGTTTTATAACTGATATTCTAACAGCACGATGACATATTGAGATCTGTTCATCACATTCATACTTAAGTTGATTAAACATATTTCAGGATCATAATGACTTAGATGATTTGTATGCCCTTTATATTTATAATCAATGTAAACAAGGTCATGAACACATACAAGAAGTCATTCCTTGCCTCAAGAATCACACAGGAATCAACATTCCTCGTTCATGCAGGAAATCACATTCCTCAATGTAACATAACCCTTGTAATCAAAACAGTGAACAAGTGTAAAATATCTAATGCATATTGATGATCTTAGACTCAAGAAGAAGCACTAGAATTAACTCATTCCATACATATACATACCCAGGTAACCTTTATATTCATATTCCATAGAATCAACCTTTCTAGTAACAACCCTTGGTTGATTTTCCATGTAAATAAAATAAGACAAAGGTCATGGGACATGTATTCCAAGCTAAATGGTGGGAAAAACATTATAGTGGGCATCACTTGTAGTTTATTTATGGATATGGAAATTGGCAAAGGCAAAGAGGCAATAATTAACATTTAATTACGAAAATAAAGGAAAATAGGAGAAAAGGAAGGTGAAGAGACACAAATTTCCATGTAAGGGAAATTAGAGGAAAAATGAAGGAAAATGAAGAAAAAAGAGACATAAATAATAAAAATATATTAGAGAATCAATTGCTAGCCTTTTTACAGTTTCGAGTTGAGATCGCCTTTCATTTTCTCTCTCATACACTCTTGCAAACTTAGTGCATTCTTGGAGCATAATTGGATCACTCTAGCATTCACTTGGATTTGGAGAAAGCGAGGAAAGTAAGGAAGCATAAGGAGATAGTTGGATCAATAGCTACAACAAGATTACTTTGTAGGTAACAAGTTGCATGTGTGATCTCCTTGCTGATTTTTGGATGCATGGTATATGCATGTGGTTCCTTGGTTATGTGCTTTCGTTGGCATGGAGATTTTTCTGGATTGACAGTGATTTCAACATTGCCTTTCTATTTCTTGGATATACATGGTGTAGTGGGTTCCCCATTTGGTTTTTTTGATTGGTTCTCTAGTTTCTTGTGGCTATGGGTTGGAACAAATTATATGTGGATTGAGTTACCAGTCTCTGGAGCCTGTGGGTTGGGACAAATTCTCTAGAGACCCAAAATAACTTAGGTTTCCCTTAAGTCTGTGGGTTGAATTACTAGTCCCTGAAGCCTTTGATTTGGGACAAACACTTTGGAGCCCTGGAATAGGTCAGGTTCATTGTAGGATGTGGGTTGAGTTACTACTTCTTTGAGCCCTGGATAGACTGGGTAGAGACTGATCTGGTTGATGTTAGTGATTTCTTGACCACATAGGTGAGATCACTGTGCTTAAGGGTTGAGGTGGGTTGGCCTCTGAAATCCCTAGTTGGTTTTGTTTTTGTTTAACCCTTATGATCCCACATTCATGCTTAGAATATGGCCTAGGGGTGATTGGAAGAAAGAGAGATTTGGTTTAACCCAATATATGGTGAAGTGGTAGGCAGAAGTCCCTGAATTGGTTGGCATTTTCATATATTAATATGAGCTATTTTCATATTATGATCTATGAGAACTTGTACTGGTTATCATGTTAAAATAATGGCTGATTTGTTATGGTTTCTATTTTGGTTATATGTTGGTTATATGCCTGATTATATGATGTGATCTAGCTATGGATCTTGTTCATGATTTGTTAAGTTACTGAGTGGTTGATGAATGCATGGAATAACAAGTGTTGTTGCAACTAGTTAGAGAGGGATTGAATTCTTTTTGGTGATTCTCAGATGAAATTTAGAAGTTTATGATCATATATGCATTCATGATATGTAGCTTTCATGTTTACCACATGTTTAACAAAATGTCTATTGTGTACTAGGAAACCATGGTCAAGATCTTATTCAAGTTTGAATGTTTGTTATTGTTTTCATCTTAATCATGACTTTGGAAAGTTACATGAAGTGGTATGGAGGCTTTCCTAAAAAAGTGGCATAGATTTCATGATTGTATGCTCTGAACTAGGGATTTTGGGTCATAACCACTGGCAACTAGGCTTGTGCGTGCGGTTATAGACTTCCAAGCACATGCACAAAATGTCAAAGGTGTGTTTGGGGGTAAACTATGTGAAATAGAGTACCAACTCAGGGATTGATCACCTGGGGTGGCTTGCAAGCTATTAAGTGGTTTGTAGTACCTATGGGTTATCAATTTATTGTTCGCTTGCCGACCCACTTCCATAACTAGATCTTGGAGGTCCAGTCATGTCATCATCACATTCATATCATGTTTACCTTGGTGAGCTTATAAAAGTTGGTAAATGTGGGAGGAGGCATTACAAGGTGGTATTAGAGATTCTAGGTTCAAACATTTGAAATGGATGGGTTAAATGCATATGGTTATGCATGCATGTTAGTTGTTTATGTGTTCATCATGAATGCTTGTAGGTTAGTTCTTGTTATGATCGTGATATATATGTATGATGATTGGTATGCTAATGTCATTATGTCGATGTACTATGAAATGTAGTCCACCATTTTTCTCTTCATCTCTGATCTTTTATCTCCTGCAAACATATCATGTTAGATAAACCAAATACATACATATCAAACAATCAATCAACCTATTTCGCATGTTTGCGCAATCAATCTAGATTAGCACAATACACACACACGGATATATATATTATATATATTATATATATATCCGTGTGTGTGTATTGTGCTAATCTAGATTGATTGTGCAAACATGCGAAATAGGTTGATTGATTGTTTGATATGTATATATTTGGTTTATCTAACATGATATGTTTGTAGGAGATAGAAGATCAGAGATGAAGAGAAAAATGGTGGACTACATTTCATAGGACTCCCCTTACATGCCTTATGTGAATTCATTGGCACGGGACAGGTCAGTTGAGTAGAAAGGAGAAGAGTACTCTCCTGCTAAAGTAGATACACTGAGAAGTTTGAAGGCATAAACCAAAAGTTGTAATGCAGATATAATAGGTTTATTGAGGCTTAGGAAAGACTTGCTAGAGCTCAAGTAAACTAGGAAGAAGTTAATGCAGTCATTCTTCAGAGTATTTTGGTTTTACAGAAGAAGGGAAATTGAGGATTAGTCATGGATAGGAGGAAATGAAAAATGGGGCATATGGTAGTAGGTCTCGATGAGGATACAGGTTGGATGGAGATGATACAGTTAAAGGTGGTAGATATTTGGATACATATGATAGGCAGGATAACACTCATGGATTCTATTGTAGTCCTAGTTCTGAGAGACATCATCATCATTACCCGCCAACATCCTTACATGAGAAGTGAGAAGAAGTATTTTCTAGAGGATTTCAAGAAAGCCAAGCCTCCTACTTTTGACGGGGATGTGAAGAAATCAAAAGATGCAAAAGCATGATTACTTGGGATGAAGAATTTCTTCATATTGCATTATTATTTAGAGGATATGAAATCCAAGATAACTATCTTTAGTCTCAAGGGAAAAGAAGATATCTAGTGGGAATATGTGAAGTGCATCAGAGGAATCAAGGTAGAGGATATTAGTTGGCATGAGTTTAAAAGATTGTTCAGGAAGAAGTACTTGTTTGAGAGATATTATGATGGAAATAATAAGGAATTATATGAGTTAAAGATGGGTTCTATGAAAAATGAAGAGTATGCAACCATGTTTCTGGAGCTGATGAGATATCCATCCTACCTCAAGGATGAGAAGACAAAGGTGCAAAGGTTGATCAATGGATTTTATTTAGAATTTAAAGATCATATTGAGTATGATGAGCCACGTTCATTGGGCGAAGTCATCAAGAAGCTGAAGCATTATTATGAGTAGTCTAAGCATAAGTTTAAGCCTAAGCATGATTGGAAAGGGAATGAGAAGACTAAAGGAAAGTGGGCGAAGAAGAGAGGAAGGGCTTAAGATGCAAATTATAAGGAAAATGTAGCACCTTATAAGAATTTCAATGCAGTTGAAAAAGGACATGGGTTTCAACCTGAGGAGAAGAACAAAGGAGATGACATAAAGCCTTTATAGTGTTAGAATTATGGTGGACAGCATCACATGAGAGATTTTCCATCACACCGTGGTGGCATGCCTTAGATTTGAAGTGTTCAGGAGGCATAATAGGCAAGGTTGATCATCATGCATCCATTATTGAGATGTAAGGTAAGCTTTTTGATCAAGTTATTTCCATTTTGATTGACCCTAGATCTAAATATAGTTATATCAGTCCTAATTTGGTGGATAAGTGTTGTTTGAATAAAGACTGCATGCAAAATATTGGTTGGTGTAGTTGGATACAATGACCCAGAGAAGAGTTCATAATTGGATAAGATATTGTACATTTGAGTTGAATGGTATGCCTACATCATGTGGAGTAGGAAGATTCTCTTTGCGGACAAAGACAATCCCTCTAGCCTGTGGGAGAGGGTCTAGCCACAAACAAAATAATCTAACATAAGTTCCCTTAGATTGAGAATGGATAAGATCCTACCTCTTGTATTGCTTATCCTTGTTTGATGAGATCCTTGTGTCTTTGCTCCAACGCTTAGCTCCTTAATGTCAAACAAGCACCTGAAAAAAATAGACAGGAAACCAAAGGCCACATGATAACATACAATAGATTCAACCTACTTAAGAGGCTAAGGAGTCTGAAGCTACCAAATACCATATGCAATTGATATAGGAAAAAAAATATCAATTGTATTATTATGACAAAAAGGAAAGTACAACCTTCGCCTTAGTGTTGCAGGTTTCCTTCGATGTGTTCGAGTTCTAGCACCATTGTTAACATCTCATGATTCACCTCAAACAATAGAAATTCAAGGCTTCTTCCTCTTTTCTCCAAACCAAACAAACTACAAACTTATTCTCCCTTTACAAACAAAAATTAGAAGGCTAAGGCTATCAAGAATTGTTTTGGCTATCAAGATTTTGCAGATTATTCCGGCCATTTCATTAAATATGAGGTTGGAATAGGAGAAATTTATATAGCTTGAGAGAGGGGACATGGATCCTCTTATGATGGGAGAGGTCTTATCCCTTTTGGTTTTTTCCATTTTAATAGGGGAAAGGAGCCCAAACAGTCCCTCTCGGCTCTATCTCGACTAACTATTTACCAGACTTCTGTTCATGAAGATTCTAGACTTGGAAGCTTCAATTCCATTTTTAAAAACTTTCCAAAAGAGGGTCGGCGTAGGTAATGGATAGATACCAGTGCTGATTGACGCTAGGCTTAGTGTTGGACTTTGAAAATCGACGCAAGGAAGAAACTTAGGGATAGTGTCAACCTTTAAAAATGAGTTTGAAGGAATATTTTCAAGAAATGATGTAAGAGGGAAATGTTCTACAAATGAAGAGTGATGTAAAGACATGTTCTTCATGATAGGAAAACACATGAGGTTCACTACAGAAATCCTCTAGGATCGAGGAACAATGAGTATAGGGATAGTGACAAAATTCTGTGTAACATATGCCCCCTAAAGCGTGAAGGACGAACACGAGTGAGGGGTGAAATGATTTACGAGTAGATGCATGGAACCTGAAACTATCATTGGAAAACCTGCAAGCAAGCATAGATACTGATGGGCCTCATAAATGGGTAATTATATGGGCTCATTTTACCTCCTAACTTAGTCAAATCAACCATTCCCTTAACTTATTACATGATTTACTGATTATATTCATGTTTATAGAGTGAGTTGAGTTAGTTATTGTGCCATGTGGCCTAACATGTATTTAATGCAGATTATTGATGGATTTCAAGGTCAAAGTCGAGGATCCAGTGGAAAAATGGCAGCAATAACTTGAAGTGGACAGAGGAGAGAACTTATCAGAGGGAATCCCCCTCATTTATTACTCCTCACTTCGAATTCCCCTTCATTCAGCTCGGAGTACAACCAACCGAATCATGCACTAGAAGGCAACTAAGCAAGTGGAGGATGATTGATGATTATCTCGAATTTTGGGAGCCAAGCCTCCCTGATTTTAAGGAAGATGTTGGTAGCTTCATTTGTATAAGTAAAGAGGCCTAGGGCCTCACTAGGGTTGGATTTTTGCTTATGTAAACTCTGCTCAAATTTCGAGCTTATTATTTTTGTGATTGTTTCATGTAATCTTGCTATTGTTTTGAAAATAAAGATGGAATCCTTTTTGAGCTAGCACTGAGTTATCGCAGAGGGCTGAAGCTCTTGGGTTAGGGCCCAATTCAAGCAGTCAAGCTCCTCTTTACTTGTATTTGTATGCTTTGTTTCGGTTTGTAGATTAGTTTGCTGTTAGATGTATTTCTCTTAGGTTAAGAATGGGTTGCTTTTGATGATTTAGTAGTTTGCTTCCATTTTTGCTTTCTGTAGCAGGTTAAGCAGTGACAAGAAAAGATTCAAAAGGATAGCAATAGTGCCTTGGCCTCTCTTCCTCCCTCTGGGACCATGATTTGAGGCAAAGACTCTCTTGCTGCCCCAAAAACACAATTTTTCCTCCTTCATAGGATTTCTAGTGTTTGCAGCTTTTTAGTAGGTTAATAGTCCAACTTTGCTTTGCTTTAGATCTTCTTCATCATTCTCACTTCCTGATTTGCAATAGTCTTCTTTCATTCTTTCCTTGCTTGCAGCATTTCCTTTCATAGATCATAGTTTAGATCATTTTTATGCAAAACTTTGTTTTTCCTAAAAGCATTCATTTCACTTGTTGCTTGATTTCCTTGGTTGACTGTCAGTTTCTATGTAGCAGATCTCTTCTAGTAGTAGGACAACTTATCAGCAATCACACCTTCCATCTGATCCATGCCCTATAGATCTCCCAAATCTCACCTCAATTCTGCCCTAGTTTCCTGCGTTTTTTCATAGAACTTCTTCCTCTCTCCTTGAGAAAATCCAATCATCTTTCTCTCTCCTGGTGGTTCATGGTAGACCATAGGTGCCCTAACACCTCCTTTCAACCTTCATCCACCTTTTTCACCCACTCTCACACCCTCAAAACAATGAAAACTGCTCTCGGCCTCCTCTTGTAGGCCTCCTGTTGTTCCCTGTTTTCCTCCTGTAGATTTCCTGTATCCTCCTGTACATTTTCCTGTAGGCTTTATTTTGAAGGCCAAGTGTGGGAAAAGTCTCCAAAAGGCCACCTGAGACCTGCTAGGACCCATCCACACCATCCTACATCCTCTCAAGTCCAAAAACCGCCCTTCAATGCCATCTATTCGCTGCCACACTCACACACAATAAATTACATGCATGTCAAATTCACATAAAAATACATAAAAATCCAAAAATATGTTTTTTGTTTGTTTACTTCTAGAAATAACATTGTTAAATGTTGTTTAGTTCCTTGAGTAGGTAATGACATTCCTTTCATGGTTTTCATAATTCTTTTTGCAAAAGTAGAATTAGTTGGTTAATTAGGGTTTACTAGGTTTGCTTTACAAGTCAATCTTTCTCCTTTCTGCAATTAGAATATCATTTGTAGAGTAATATTTCTTTCCTTTCATCACATATAGAGCTTCTTCTAGAATCCATAGAAGTTGGCTTGATCTCCTAGTGATCTTGTGCTGACTGACCAAGTGACAACTTGCAGTTGGAACTAGTACTTGTGCATATAGCACTGATGCTTCCAAGTTTGTTACGAACTACCAGGTTGATAAGAGTAAAGTAGGCAGCCCATGAGTTGCATCGTTACTGCTGCAATACTGGTGCTCACCACTTTTTGGCACCGTTGCTGGGGAAGCATTAGAGTATTTTGTGATTACTGCTTTCTTCTATTTCCTATTGTAAAATTCTGCTAATAGTTCATTTCAGCAAAAGTAGACTAGTCATTTCTTTTCTTTCAAGTTCTGCATTCTTTGCTTTCCTTTTCAATTCTGCATATTTCATTTCAGCAAGTTCATTTCAATTAGTTGCAATTTTTTTTGTTCAATCAATTTCAGTTTCTGTAGGTACTATCAGTGTGGGGAAAAAGAAACAAAAACCAACTAAAAATATTTCCTTTCGTGCCTTGTGGGAATAGAGATAACTCAAGAAATTTTTTTCCCAACACCCCCACTACTTCACACAGCCAACCTTCTCTCTTCTTCAATGGCTACGATCAAGAAGAACCCTTAGGTGAACAACCAGACATATTTGAAGAACCTATAGGGGAAGAAGAGAAAGAAAACATTCCTTTGGAGCTAATGGCTAAAAACAAAAATGCTATGGGGAATGGAGAGAGGATAGAGGGTACCTTTCCCATTCGAGAGACCAATGGGGACACCAAAATGAAGAATATAAGCCCTTCCACCCTACCTCATTTCCATGGTCTAACTATAGAAGATCCTGACACCTTCTTGTTTGAGTTTGTTGTCATTTGTCGAACTTATGACTATGCAAAAGATGAGCAAAAGTTGAAACTATTCCCTTCTACTCTCAAGGATGCAGCACTGCATTGGTTCATGGGATTACATGACAATAGCATCACAACTTGGGCTCAGATGAAGGAGGTCTTTAACAAAAAGTATCAAGACTATTGTAGGTCAAAAGATACTAAAGAAGAAATCTTCCGAATGACCATAGGAAGTGATGAGTCCCTAGAAGACTATGAAGAGAGGTTCTAGCTCAGTTACAAAAGGGACAGGTGTACACTTGACCTTGAGTCTTTGAAGTTGGTCCTACTCAGGGGAATTCGGGAAGACCTTTTAGATACCCTCCATCTACTGGCTGGGGGAGACATCTACCAACTATCCTATGAGGACATAAAGACTGTTTTTAGAAACCATTCTAGAGCAGCCAGAAAGAAAGGTAGGGGGGAGTCAACCCATAGCCAGTACCTCTTCCTCCAACTCATCCATTAAAGGAGAAGTTGGAAACATGTTGGAAGACTTCAAAAGTGAGATGCTACAGACTCTTTCCATGCAAATGGATACCTTATATATCAAAAGGAAACAAGAGGAAACATAGAGGGCTTTGGCCATTTTTTGCCCCTAGATGCACTAGGAGGCATCTTAGGAATGAATGCCCATTGAACTCTATAGAGGTTTTTTTAGTCTATGAAGAAAATCATTCTACAGATAAGTGCCTTTCCTTGCCCAGACTTGAAGCTATATATCAAGGGGCTGAGGGAGTCACTGAACAACTCTATTACATAAACCAAAGAAGGCCGAATGGACCTAGACCATACCAGTAGGGGATGCAAGGGACATCCCAAGCATACTACAACCCCAACCAAGTTCCCTCCATACCTTCTTGGGGTCCCCCTACTCATCCTTCCTGGTCCACACCACCTCCTTGGTCCTTCACATCTCAATATCATGCCCAACCAGCCACCCATTCATTTCAATCCTATGCTCAGCAGAAACCTCAGTGGAATGCATCTCATAAGGGGTGGAGGCCCCAATACAACTCTCTTCCCACTCTTATGCCTCCACCACTTGCCCAACCACAACCATTACCTTCTGCTCCACCAAGGCAACCCCAAATGCCTACCCAACCAAATCCGAACCCGAACAACAGACAGGCTCAACAAGTGTATAGTGGGGAACCATCATGACCAACTTATGCTATGGGGATTCAAGAAACCAACTTGTGATCTGGGAAAGTTCTCCCAGATAGCCAGCCTCCACCCAGGATGGTTGAGGAAGATAAATAGGAAAGCAAACCTAAAGCAAATCCATCCTTTCCTGAGAGGCTATCTATGACAGTCCAGCCTACCCCAATAGAGACTGAACTCCTAGGAGAATTGAAACATTTATGTGTGAAGATACCACTTCTCCAAGCCATAAAAGATGTGCCTATCTATAGTAGGCTGATCAAAGAGAAGTTCTTTGGGCATCCAGGAAGGCACAAGATAGATGCCCCAACCATCAATGTCATAGGACAACTGTCCGACGTGATGTTGGGGCAGGTAATCTGTCCAAAATATCTGGACCCTGGAAGCCCAGTAGTTGATGTCCACATCAATGGCACAATGATCCCACATACCTTGATTGATCCGGGAGCTACAATTAATGTGATGACAAAGGACACAATGCTCAAACTTAACCTCCAGGGCTCCTTGAGGAAAACCACAACAGTGCTTCACTTAGAAAACTGATCCACCATGACCCATGAAGGGATTGTGGAAGATGTGATGGTATCCATTGATTCCTGGGAGTGCCCTGTGGATTTCTTAGTTCTCTAGCCAAAGGCAAAGCTCACTGGGTATCCTTTCATTCTAGGAAGACCTTGGTTGGCTACAGCCGATGCCATCAACTGTCAAGCTGGGAACATGACCATAAAGAATTCACACATGTCCAAGCAGTTAATCCTATATAATCCTGCCCAACCCTTGCTAGAACATGATCTACCTCTCTAGTTGGAGGAGGAAGATGAGGATGAAGTTTATTCTGCACCACTTTGTGCATTAGAAATCGCCATGGGGGGAAACAACAAGATGAGGATGATATGATTGAAAATTTGATTTAGAATCTGCCTCCCAATGTATCACCATTAGAAGACATAGTAAGAGAAACCCAAAAAAATCCCTCAACTGATCTCTATGTGGCCGATCCTACCTCTCCCCGTGTCAAAAATATAGAGTTCAGCCTAGAAAGAACATTGAAAATCAATCCATCCCTATTCACTTCCCAGGAGAAGGAACTGTGCAGCCTACTGAGAAAACATCTAGATGCCTTCTCCTGGAGTTATAAGGAGATGAAGGGAGTGCACCCTTCAGTATGTACTCATCATATATACATCAGGGAATATTGCAAACCAGTCAAGCAGCCTCAAAGGAGGATGAATCCAACACTTAAAGATATTGTTAAGGAAAAATTGCAGAAATTTCTTGATGCAGGATTCATCTATCCCATCTCTAATAGTGAATGGGTCTCTCCTTTGATGCTAGTGCCAAAGAAAAATGGTAAGTGGAGAATCTGTGTTGACTATCAGGAATTGAACAAAGCCACTAAAAAGGACCATTTTCCTTTACCTTTCATAGATCAAGTGTTAGACGGTCTGGCAGGGAAAAGTTTTTCTCCTTCCTAGATGGGTTTAGCAGGTACAATCAGATTCAAATTAGCCTGGAAGACCAAGATAAGACCACTTTCACTTGTCCTTGGGGTAATTTTTCATACTGGCTCCTTCCGTTTGGTTTGTGCAATGCTCCAGCCACTTTCCAAAGAGCGGTATTGAGTATATTTTCTGAATTGGTTCATGATGCAGTAGAAATATGCATGGATGATTTTACTCCTTATGGCTCTGACTTTCAGGAAGCTTTATCTAACCTAGGAAAAGTTCTAGATAAGTGTATTGAGATGAACTTGTCCCTCAGTCTGGAAAAATGCAAATTCCTGATGACTGAAGGGACCATGTTAGGTCATGAAATATCTCAACAAGGACTGCAGGTGGACCCCAACAAAATTTCCATCATCCAAAGGGTCCCACCTCCTCAAAAGGTGAGAGATATCAGAAGTTTCCTAGGCTTAGCCGGATATTACAGAAGATTCATTAAAGACTTCAGCAAGATAGCCTCTCCTTTGTTTGGCCTCCTAGGCAAATACGTTGAGTTCATATGGTTAGAAAACTGTCAAGAAGCCTTAGATATCTTGAAAAGCAAGCTAGTGACTGCCCCAATTCTTAGAGGCCCAAACTGGGCCCTACCATTTCACATTCATACAGATGCCTCGAACAAAGTGATAGGAGTAGACTTAGGGAAAGTTGATGAAAAGATACCTTATGCCATATACTTTATAAGCAAAAACTTGTCAAAGGCAGAGTTAAACTATACAGTGACTGAGAAGGAACTCCTAGCTATCATGAATTCCTTAAACAAATTCAGACATTAGATCATAAGCTATCAAACCTTTGTGCACATTGATCATGCTGCAATTAGATATTTAATGAAGAAACTAGATGTAAATGCTCGCATTATTAGATGGTTTCTTTTACTGCAACAGTTTGCTTTGACAATTATTGATAAGCCTGGTAAAGAGAATGTTGTTGCTGAATTTTTGTCTAGAGTAAATTTTCTTGCAGGTGAAGAAGGAATGGTGGATGACCAAATGGTAGATGAACACCTATTTGCTATATCAATACTCTCTCCATGGTTTTCTGATATAGAAAACTACTTGGTTTCAGCACAGTTCCCACCACACCTATCCTCAAAAGAGAAGAGCATGATAGTAAGGAAAAGTGCCCCTTTCACCTGGATTGGGGAAAATCTCTTCAAACTTGGCCTAGATCAGATATTGAGAAGATGTGTTAGGGAGTGGGAAGTCTTTGACATCCTCCTGACATGTCATGATGGGCCTTGTGGAGGTCATTTTGCATAAAAAAGAACCACCTTCAAGATATTGCAAGCAGGCTAGTACTGGCCCACTATTCATCAGGATGTGAGGAGATATACAAGCCAGTGTGATCGGTGTCAGAGGATGGGGAAACCTACTCCAAAGGATGAGATGCCCATGCAACCTCAAGTGACCTTTGAGCCATTTTAGAAGTGGGGCATAGACTTTGTGGGGCCTATCAGTCCTCCTTCAAAGCAGAAACAATACATCATTATGTGCACTGACTACCTCATAAAGTGGGCAGAGATAAGAGCAATCAAAGCAGTGACAGAGGAAAAATTAGCTAAGTTTTTTAGAGAAAACATATTCTACAAGTTTAGGTATCTAAGAGAGTTGGTCACAGATCAAGGAAGTCAGTTCACTTCTAACCTGATTGAAGACCTGCTCACACATCATAAGATCAAGCAAAAGACTTACCCCTTATCATCCATAAGACAATTGGCAACTGGAGGTTACTAATAGAGCATTGGAAGGGATCCTAACCAAGGTAGTGAGCAGCAACTGAAAAGGATGGGCAAATAGGTTAGTTGAGGCCACTTGGGCCTACAACACAACATGGAAGACCACCACCGGGTTCACACCCTATGAACTAGTCTATGGGAAGAAGGCTTTGCTGTCAATAGAATTCGAGTTCAACACACTAAGGATGGTAGCTAAGTTGGACCTAGACCTCAACCATGCATATAAGGAGAGATTACTTCAGCTCAATGGATTGGATGAATACATATTGTAAGCCCTTGTCCATACAGAGGTAGTTTAGCTTCAAAGAAAGATATGGCATGAAAAAAATATAAAGGAGAAGCAATTCCAAGAGGGAGATTGGGCATTACTCTATGATTCAATATACAAGGATTTCAAAGGCAAGATGAGGACAAGATGGCTAGGACCCTACACTGTGGAGAAATGCAATGACAATGGTTCAGTTTTGATCAGAACCATTGATGATGAAGCCATCCCCATGCTTGTAAATGGACATCGATTGAAAATCTACAAGAAACCCCTCTCCAAGCGAGATTTGATTAAAGATCTGAATAAAATAGTGATGGTAGTGGAACATGTCTTAGCTTCCACTTCACCCACTCACTGAAGAGAAAAAATAATAAAAAAATAATAAGGACTGAAGTGAAAACCTCCATGAGGCACTTGAGTCCTGTCATTGGGTTGAAAACCTCTTACGAGGCGGCCCAATGATTTCAGAAAAAAGAGAGAAAAAAAAATAATATTCCTCGGTGAAAACCTCCCTTGGAGGCACCCAGGGCAAGAAATTAGGGTGAAAACCTCTCTGAGGTGCCCTATTTTTTTTTCAAATGAAGTAAAAAAAAGAGAAAGAAAATGAATTTTTTTGTTACATTACATGTTTGCAGGAGGGCTATAGGGAGCAGAAGAAGGTGCCAAGGGGACCCTGACAATAATACTAGCACCCATCTCATCTTCTCCAAAACTTCCCCCATCATTTCTGGCTTTTCTTTCACCCCACTGTACCTCTTTTTCAAAAACTATGTTTTCTATAGGAGGCTCTGTGTTTTCTACAGGAGACTCCTGTAGGAATTACAGAGAGCCAAAAGTGGCTACAAAAGGCAGTTTGAGGGACAGAGAAGCTTCATGAAGAACCTATAATCACTCCTACAATCTTCAAACCTCCTTGCCATCATCTCCAAACCTGTATCACACCCCAAGCATCATTTTTCTTCCTGTACAAGAAAAACATAGAAAAATAATTTTTCAGTTTTTTTTTAAAGAAAAAAAACAAAAAACAAAAAAATGAGAGGAAAAAGCACCATCCACCTCACCTGAAACCTACCTACTACCTATCCATATTTATCTACACCTATGGCATTGTACTTGAGCTCCAAGCATAGAAAGAAGCTGAAGTTTCAAGGGGAGAAGCAGCTACAGGAGCTCTTGTAGGAATTCTTGTAGCAGCTAATCCCATAGAAAACCAGCACCAACAGCAAGAGAGTGTAAACATAAAGGTTGAACAAGAACCTGAAGCTCAAATCCAACCAGAGAAGAACCTACACAAGCACACAATCACACATTAGCAAGCAGATATAACATGTAAAAAGGGAAATAAAATCATGCAACAGAGGAAGCCACAACACCTCACAGCAAATACATTCAAATCATAGGTAAGTAACTAAGTCACTCCTCTGTTTTCATTTGTGTAATTAGAATTCATGCAAACATGATGAGATGGTTGAGGTTGAATGAGGGAAAGGTGGCCAGTTAACTTGACCACCTTCATCTAGTTGACTCCACTCATCCGAGATGTCACCCACACGTGCGCACAGTCAACTCCAACACAAGATGCCAAGGACAAGTAGTGGAGGAAGTGTGAACCCCGATGCAAAAATGAGGGATGATTACAAGGGGGGGCCATGATGACAAGGTAGGTGGGGATCAATGGTTTGAATATGGCCAATGTATACCTTGCCATATTAGCACTCATCACCGAAAATATCCATAAAGGGTAATAAGTACTCCTCCCTGAGCATTCTCACCATCTTTTCCTTCATTCTCTCCTCGTAACTCAGCTACAATAGTCTCCTTGTGCCCCCATAGCCTTGTAATGACCATCCTCCATTGATCTCTCCCACATTCTTGCTCTCGGTGTTTTCTACAGGAGCACTTATAGGTTTTCTACAGGAGCACCTACAGGAAAAATACAGGAGGGACGACATTCTTCTACAAGAGGGGCAATGAGTCGTTTTGAAGGGAGAAAACACAATTTTTAGCATGATTTTCAGTCTAAAGAGGTAGGATTCATGCATGCCCCGTGTTGAATATCAATATATGAAAGAAGTGGTCTCAATTTGAGGAGGAAATAAGTCTTTAGGAGAGGATAAAATACATAAAAACATTTTTTGTTTTTTTTTGAAAAAACATAGTCTCCTCTGTTTATCTGTTTTTCTCAAAATTCTTTGTCTCCACCTCCATAGTTGGTTTTCCAAAAGAGTATAGAAAATATGACAAGAGGGTTTATGAGGAAGGAGCCCACTAACTCCACCAAGCTCCATGTACATCCTCAAGTAGTGGACATCTTCACAAGGGTAAACTAGATGGATTTCTTTGAGAAATTTCAAGGGTTTGATGAGGAAATTTCCCGAGAGTTTGATCTCTCTCTCATCCCTCACATAAGAACTCATGCCACTGTCACTATTAGAGGCTTTTCCATGGAGATAACCCCTAAATTTATAGTAGGGTCACTACCCTTCCTCTTGGGATGCCTTGGAGTAAATATGAGAAACCAATTGGCTAGGTTGCCAAGAAGAACTTTTTCCAAAATAATGAAACCCATATTGGAGATAAAAATGGCATTAGAAGGGCTAGCATACCATATCCCTAGGATGAGTTTAGCTATCAAATAATTAAATACACTTCCTGTGAGGGTAGGTACAACATTGTTTATCATTATCAATTTAGAATCCTCTAAGAATTAAGGTATGGCATGGACACTCTAGTACCTTAGAAGCTCAGTATACCTTACTTCCTCCTGTAGTCTGTCATTGACTCTAGCACCAAGGTACAAGCAGGAAATTCAAAACAACTAGCTCACCATGGCTTAATCAAAATCATAGTAGAGGAAGCCCTCCATACCTTTACACTCCCTATAGCATGGGAATTTTTCTAAAACATGATAGCTGAGGATGACATAAAGGCCTTAACCTATGATGTCAACCCAACTGGCAGTGAGGAGGAAGAATAAAAACGGGGAGAAGGTGGAGGCAGGGGTGACATAGCAGAATAAGAAAGGAAGGAGGAAGATATTGAAATAGAAGAGGAGAGAGATGAAGAAACAAAGTAGGAAGAGATAGAAAAAGATACAGAAAAAGAGGCAGAGAAGGCAGAACAAGGAGAAGAGTCCCCTGAGACTTTGGAAAGGGAGGCAGCAGCTACCCTCACTGCCCTCGGGACGCCAATCAAGCCAAAGCCAAAGAGGAAAAGATAGACCTCCATGTATTTCAGGGCTAGGAAGAGCACAAGAATTAAACCAGGCAAACCTCAGCCCTCTTCAGAAGGGCCAATTACAATTGAAGATTCACCCTCTGCCAAGGGGAAAGAATCTCCTTCCAAGACACCTATAACATATGAAAGGGGGACTCCTAGATCTTCCACATGGAAGGAAAAGGTAGTACTATAGGACCTAGAAACAGTCCTACAGGAGGCTCAGATAGTTCTATAGGAGACACTGTCAAAACTACAGGAGACCCAAAAGCTTGAGAAAAGGATAGAAGGACAGCCACAGGTGAAGGAGGAAGCAAGAAAGATACAAGAACCTGATCCCTAGCCTAGTCTTGCCTCTTATTACAATCTACTTGAGGGAGGAACGATAAGTCCACATAAATTTGCAATTCCACTATTTTTTGAATTGGAGAAAGAAAGAATGAGAACACATAGGTGGATGTAGATAGCCAAATCTAAAGGAGTTGAGGATATTGGCCATATGGAAAACAAACTCAGGAAAATGGGTAGAGAGTTGATTTCTCTCAGAGACAGGGAAGCAATTACAAGAAGCCACCTTGAAACTGAAAATGAATTGCTAAGGAGGTAGTTGCAAGAGAAAGAGACCTAGATGGCATGCATGGCTAGCTTATCCATGGAGGCATTGTAATGCAGAACAACAGCCAAATCCTATGACCTCTATCTAAAGGACCAATGGTTACAATTCCAAATAAAGACTTTGGCACAAAGAGGCACAATGCCTTTCCAAGATTATAGATAGTTCATGGACCTATGTGACCAAAACACCTCAGAGGATAAGGCAAAGATGGCAGAATTATACTTACACAACATGGCCCTCACAGACATGAATGTGTGGGATCCCAATGCCAAGCTAGGGGACCTACAATTAATGGCCATGGCCTCATGGATGAACCATGAAGAAATGAGGGCAGTAGAAATAAAAAGATTGATGATAAAGAGTAGAATGAGCCATTATTGATAAGAGTTGAGCATCAAATCCTATGGCACTCATTAGCACACACAACCTACTTGCCAATGACCCTTAGATTGCCCCTAGATATCTCACCAATCAGGCACAATCCATTGCACACTTTAAGGATATGCAAAGGCTACTTAGGGATGACTGTGTGAATGCATGCATGAGGAGATGGAAAACATTACCACATAGTTTGCAGATCAGGGAATATCATTCCTCCATGAGGCTGAAGGAGGCATTAAAAAGAGTGCCAATGTACAAGTGCTCCATACAGAGGCTGAAGGTCAACTGGATTGGCCTCAAACCGAGTCCCCCATTGCTATTAGGCATGGCAGAAGGCAGAAGAAAAGAAGAAGATGAGGAGCAGTGGAAGGACATAGATAGGAAGGTAGGATTCTGTGGAAAAGAAGAGCAGAACACATCAGAAGCCTAGGATGCTAGGGAGGCCATCAGGGCCATAAAATATGAGGAGATTGACTAGGTTACTTAGAGGATGAGCAACACCTTCAGTAGGGGGGTGATGATGAGCCTCATAAATGGGTAATTATATGGGCTCATTTCACCTCCTAATTTAGCCAAATCAACCATTCTCTTAGCTTATTACATGGTTTACTAATTATATTTATGCTTATAGAGCGAGTTGAGTTAGTTATTGTGCCATGTGGTCTAACATGTATTTAATGCAGATTATTGATGGATTTCAAGGTCAAAGTCAAGGATACAGTGGACAAATGACAACAATAACTCAAAGTGGATAGAAGAGAGGACTTATAGGAGGGAATCCTCCTCATTTATTACTCCTCACTTCGAATTCCCCTTCACTCAGCTCAAAGTACCAGCAGTCGAATCATGCACTAGAAGGCAGCCGAGCAAGAGGATGACTGATGATTATCTCGAGTTTTGTGAGCCAAGCCACTCTGATTTTAGGGAAGCTGTTGGTAGCTTCATTTGTATAAGTAGAGAAGCCTAGGGCCTCACTAGGGTCAGATTTTTTCTTATGTAAACTCTGCTCAAATTTCGAGCTTATTATTTTTGTGACAGTTTCATGTAATCTTGCTATTGTTTTGAAAGTAAAGATGGAATCCTTTAAGCAACCAAGCTCCTCTTTACTTGTATTTGTATGCTTTGTTTCAGTTTGTAGATTAGTTTCTTGTTAGATGTATTTATCTTATGGTTAAGAATAGGTTGCTTTTGATGATTTAATAGTTTGCTTCCATTTGTGCTCTTTGTAGTAGGTTAAGTAGTGATCAGCAAAGATTCAAAAGGCTAGCAATACTACCTTGGCCTCTCTTCCTCCCTCTGGGACCATTATTTGAGGCGAAGACTCTCTTGCTACCCCAAAAACACAGATTTTCCTCCTTCATAGGACTTCTAGTGTTTGTAGCTTTTTAGTAGATTAATAGTCCAGATTTGTTTTGATTTAGATCTTCTTCATCATGCTCACTTCTTGATTTGCAATAGTATTCTTTCATGATTTCCTTGCTTGCAGCATTTCTCAGCCTTTCCTTTCATAGATCATAGTTTAGATCATTTTTATGCAAAACTTTGTTTTTCCTAAATGCATTCATTTCACTTGTTGCTTGATTTCCTTGGTTGGTTGTTAGTTTCTATGCAACCGATCTCTTCTAGTAGTAGGCAAACTTATCAACAATCACACCTTACATCTGATCCATGCCCTATAGGTTTCCCAAATCTCACCTCAATTTTTCCCTAGTTTCCTTCATTTTTCCATAGAGCTTCTTCCTCTCTCCTTGAGCAAATACAATCATCTTTCTCTCTCCTGGTGGTTCATGGTATACCATAGGTGCCCTAACACCTCCTTTCAACCTTCATCCACCTTTTTCACCCACTCTCACACCCTCAAAATAGTGAAAACTGCTCTTGGCCTCCTCCTATAGGCCTCCTGTAGTTCCTTGTTTTGCTCCTGTAGATTTCCTGTGTCCTCTTGTAGATTTTCTTGTAGGCTTTCTTTTGCAGGAAAAGTGTGGGAAAAGCCTCTAGAAGGCCACCTGAGACCTCCTAAGACCCATCCACACTATCCTAAATCCTCTCGAGTCCCAAAACCACCCTTCAATGCCACCTATTCGCTGCCACACTCACACACAATAAATTATGTGCATGTCAAATTCACATAAAAATACATAGAAATCCAAAAATATGTTATTTATTTATTTATTTCTAGAAATAGCATAGTTAGATGTTGTTTACTTCCTTGAGTAGGTAATGGCATTCGTTTCATGGTTTTCATAATGCTTTCTGCAAAAGTAGAATCAGTTGGTTAATTAGGGTTCACTAGGTTTGCTTTACATGTTAGTCTTTCTCCTTTTTGCAATTAGAATAGCATCTGTAGAGTAATCTTTCTTTCCTTTCATCACATATAGAGCTTCTTCTGGAATCCATAGAAGTTGGCTTGAGCTCCTAGTGATCTTGCGCCAGCTGGCCAAGTGACAACTTGCAGTGAGAACTAGTACTTGTGCATACAACACCGATGCTTCCAAGTTTGTTATGAACTACCAGGTTGATAAGAGTAAAGTAGGCAACGCAGGAGTTGCAACATTATTGCTGTGATACTGGTGCTCACCAGATACATATACATCACTGAAATCTTTGATAAAAGATACATGAATTGTGATATGGACGCAACCATCCATGAAAATATCATGTAAATGGATCCAAGGTATGGGTGCATCCATCCAGTAAAAAGGATTATATCTAACCCAAGGTATGGTCGCAACCATCCGATAATGACAAGCATCACATATAACAAACTCATGGTATGGTCGCAGCCATCCATCTGAAAGAGACATGTGTATAAGCATGATCATGTCACATCACCTTGCAACCTAGACTTTTGTAATCTAAGCCCAGGGTCTTGTGCTCCAACATGACTCAATCAAAGTAGAAATTCTAACATGTGAATATATGTGTCAAAGTCAAACATGCTAGAAAGTCACTTGATTACTAGTCAATGATGTGAACGATTAATAAGCGCGAGAGAAACCACGAATAATGACAATGGCTCTTAAGGTACCAGCCACACAATTCACAGAGTGTGAATAAGGAATGGAAGTCAACCACCCGTGAAGTCACTCGATTGAAAGCCAATGATGAGAACCTACCATCGAGTGTGAAGAACATGCCATTAGGACATGAGAGCTCTAAGGTACTAGAAAGGAGTCTCTCGGCCAACTTCCTAGATAATGAGCTGAAGTCAAGATGAAGTGATCTTATCGAAGGAGGGCGATGATGTATCCCACATCATCAACATGAGACAAGGGGATGCACCAATTATGGATGATATAGAAAATCAAGAATTAGTGTAAACTACAAAAGGATTAACTCTTAAATATATCAGCGACACGACTCTATAGTTTAGCAACTCTTTGGATCCATAGGATCAGAGGTCATGATGATGTGGAAGAGATAAAATGGAAAGGAAAAAGGTGGATGAACCAAACCTAGGAAGGTAAATGATGAAGTGAGGATATCCCAACCTGAAATGAAGCAAAAGAGTGTCATGTTTAAGAGTGATAATATGCCGACACAACTGGTAAAAATTTTCCACTTTCCCTCACCATTCCTGGTAGGTACCCCAATTATTTTTTATCACAAGCTTGAAGGGGATAATATATGCTTGTAATATAAGTCCATCCTTCAAATTTATTCGACCTAGTAAGATTAACAAGCCCTAGGAAGGAGAAGCTCACATCCATCGTGGTGACGAATCTGATGTCGTTAAATTTTAATGAGTTTGACAAAGGAAAAAATTGGTATCTTTTTCATGTTTAGAGAGTTTGAAAAAGACACGGAAAAAAAAACTTCATAAGGTCCCTTTTCGTAAAGTTGTCTCTCGAGCCCGAAAAGGTAGAAAACAATATTTGAGAGAACCTCTTCACCATGTCAACCAAGGAGTACATTTTTCGTAAATAGTTTATCCCATCTCGAAAAAGGGGTAAATGTATACTGCGTAAACGATGTTTCAGAACTGTTTATGAAGTCAAAATGACAAGAGCTCGAAAATATTTTTGTGATTTGGGAGTCAGAAAAGAGCTTAAAGAAGACTCCCTATTTTTATTTACTTTAACGATTCAAAAAGGGAAAAACGCTCAGTAATCTTTTCATTTCCATTTTTTATGAGTCGGGAAAAGAGCTTAAACACGGCTCTAGTTTTGCATTATCACTAGCAAAACATCACCTGGCGTTGCACAAGAAGCAAACACATTATCCATTTCTAAGGAAAAATTGGTGAAAAAATAATTTTAAAACCCTAAAATACTATCAAAATTTTATAAAAAGGGAAAAAAGTAAAACATTTTGACCATTTACCTCATTTACCTCATTTGAGAAGTTTTCTACCCACTTTGCCCTAGATCTTTAGGAGCAGATTGCTGTGGATCCAGGAAGCTGATTGTCGAACCATTCGTTGCAAGTAAGATCGATGGCCCTATTCTTCACATTGATACCTGTTTGTTGAACATTTAACTGTCTTTGCAGGGGATTTGAGGGGATTTTTACAAAAAATTTCGCTGATGATCAACGTGGGATCTGGGCACAGGACCGTGCTAATTGTTGGCTTTTAATACATGGTCTCACACCGTCAGTGATTCTATTTTAGAAACATATGCGCTGATGTAAAGAAACAAAATTTTTCGATTTTTGCCCAAATTTAATGCTTCAAATTAGAATTTTCCCTTTCAAGGACTAATTTTGAGTTAAATGTGGGGTGTTTGTAGGAAAATCAAGGAAAGAAAACAGTGGTTGGGTGGAAAGAACACGAACATGAAATAATAGACCAAATGGCCTTGAAGGATCTAGAATGTCTTGACGCATTGAGGAACTGTGGGCTCCTCAAGTTCTTTCTGACGCCAGGTCTATGGGCTCAACCTAAACTATTGCAGTACCTGATCAGTCTATTGGATATCAGACATGAGGTATTCATGATTCATGAATAAGAGCTAGAGTTGGAGACTTTAGATATTTATTTCATTACTGGACTACCTCACAGAGGGGAACCAATCCAACTATATGGAGGCAGGCCTATTGGGGCAAGCGTAAACACACTCCTTGCCCAACATTTCCTAGGAGCCCTGAATCTACAGGTGGCAAGATCAATATTATGACAATAAATGATGTTCTATTAAAGGTGGTACTTTTGACCATCAACTGAGTAGCTAGGGATTAAGCACTACACGAGTCCAACAAATATTGCTTCCAATATGCCGTGGACTATATGATTCCCACTGTCTTCAACTAGGCAGAAGCAATGAAAGTAAATATGAATCGAAAACTATCTAGATGCAAAGAAGGGGGTTTAACAAATGTATTACATGCCTACCTTCTTTGTGTGGCTTAGACAATCATTGATCATCGTGGAGGATTGGCCGTATAGCAACACTGACTTCCACGGTGATCCTGACATGCCACTCCTAGAGGGAGACTACTTCAATGATGGAGGTGAGAAAAACAATTTTGTTTTTGTTTTTTATTGTTTTTGCATATATGTATTCGTGACACCTTGAATTTGTAATTGCATATGTTGGACCAGAGATACCAACAAGGATGCCCCCAATAGTGAGACTTGTGGCTCGACAATTCAAAGTCACTCCTTACTAGGAAGGAGTTGACAACGAAGAGGATATCACTCGAAATATGGATAACCTGACGAGAGGGATTCCATAGTATGCACAGATCGAGGACATTATTCACCGTTATCAATAACACATGGTGGGAGTGTCAGATCGGATCCATCGATTATTGACTCGTGTAGTGCGAGCAATAACATGCTATCATGAGCATCACACAGAGTAGTCCATAGTTAGCATTTACAGTTTTGAGGCCTGCAAGTCATGGATGTACTTGGAACACATATATTATTTTTTGGATTTTGATGTATTACACAAACATTATTGACATATATATGCTATATTTCCTGTTTACTATGCTACAATGTTTTCCACATATTACGTAAATGTATGTCTAAAACATAATTAGCCAATGCATCTGTTAATGTATTCATATGTCTAGGAATGTGATGATATGTAATGTAATAAAAATTTCTTTCCAAGAGACAAATATGCAAATACATTCTCAATAATTGAGGGTTATTGACAAAATATTGCCCATTGCACTAAAGAACAACAAGTTGTGAATCAAGGTTTACAACCATTTCTCGAATGTCAAGAGCAATAGCTTCTGACAAGAGTTTGAGAATTGTGCTATATTCAACAATGTTATTAGTTGTTGGACCCAAAAAAAAACCTTGAATATCAATCAACTCACCATGAGGGTCATAAATAGGCCATGCTGCAGATGATAAATTCTGGGTACTATGACAAGCACCATTAGAAAAACCAACATGAGTCATAGACATATGCAAAGCAGGTGAAGACATAATAAGCATGAAAGTTGCTTGAAAAACACACCAAACCAAACTGCACAAAAATGAATAACACACTTATGTACATAAGTAACCATGCGAGATGACTCACGCATAGTACTTTTTAAAGTACAACCATTGTGGGGCTTGTCCAAAGGATTACCCTTATAATCTATTAGCTCATAGGCCCCTTTTTGTAATAGATGCTTGATAATATAGGGTCTATGCCACATGGGTTCGAATTTTCCTACCCCTAGATTATCATTAGCTTGGTCATATAGCAAGACCAAATCACCCTTAGAAAAAGCATGAGGAGAGGCTGATTGATCAAAATGGGATTTAACTCGCATTTTTTGTGCTTCAATAACTAAAGAAGCGAGACGACGTGTTTCATCCATTCGTTCCAAATATAGGAGACACTCCTCTTTAGGTGAGGTATTACAGAGTAATTCGACAACCAATTTGAGTGAGGGAATTTCACATTCAATTAGTAGGGTAGCTTCCAGACCATAGACTAGCTGAAAAGGTGTGAATCTAGTTATTTCTTTATTCGAGGTTCAGTAGGCCCATAGAGTTTAAAAAAACATGAGATGCCAATTGGATTTGTGCATCCCAATCGTGTGCTGAAGCATAGTAACTAAAAATTTATTTCCCACTTCAACTTGGCCGTTGGCCTGACAGTAATAAGGAGTTGAGCCGTCATGACATAAACCCAATTTATAAGTCATATCAGCCATCATATAATCATGAAAATGGGAGCCATGGTCAGTGACAATGGCTTGATGCACTCCAAACCTGGAAGTTACATGATTGAAGAGAAATTGCATAACCGTTTTACCCTCAGTTGAAAATGTAGGCATTGCTTTGGCCCATTTGGAGAAGTAATCCATGACAACAATAATATAACCATGCCCCTGGATGAACGAGGGTTACATGTCATAAAATCAATGCCCCATTTGGCAAAGGGACCAATGGTAATAACATGGTGAAGGTGAGCGGGTGGGGCACGCATTTTCCGCTGATAAATCTGGCACTCGTGGCATTTGCAGACAACAAGAATGCAATATTTAAATATGAAGGGCCAAAAATAGCCAGCACGAAGGATATTTTGAGCAGTGGCATAGCTAGAAAAATGACCACCACATGTGCTTGAATTGTATTCATCTAAGACTCTTTTAGCCTCATCGAGAGTTAAACATCAGCGAAGAATCAAATCTACACCAATGCCGTATAAAGTATCCCCAATGATGTGGTAAGGTTGGTATTGATTCTGAATACATCGACAATCATCCTTGGACAATGCAGACCGGAAGGTAGAAGTTTGGAGATACACGATGATATCGCCATACCAAGGATCGAGAGTGCTAATCAGAAAGAGAGTTTCATCGAGGCGTTGCTCATCAGCACCAGTAGGTAGAGAAGCAGAGGGAAAAGAAAAAACCAACTCAGAAAATACTAGTGATTTCTTTGATTTGGCAGTAGTGAATACCAAATCAAATTCTTGGAGGATGACAATCCACTTGGAATATTTCCCCCCAAGTAATTGGCGAGTCAGAATATAAGTCATGGGGTTGTAATCAGAAATAACAGTTGTAGTGCGGAGGAAAATATAATGCTAAAAGCGTTGAACAACCTGAATAGTAGCCAAAGCCAATTTATCAACATGAGCATAATGGGTCTTAGTATTGAGAATATTGTGGCTAAGGTAATAAATGACATGTTCATGACCTTCATCGTCATCTTGCACGAGTACCATAGCAATAGTGCTAGAAGCTGCAACTAGATAGAGGAAATAATCACGATGATAGTTTGGAGGATGCAATAAAGGAGCATTAATGAGGACAACTTTCAAGTCATCAAAAGACTTTTGGGTAGTCTCATCCCAAAGAAATGGACTTCCTTGCTTAAGTAATTTGGTGTACCCTGTAGCTAGCTCAACATAGTTTGGCACAAAGCAATGAAGGAAATTCGATTTCCCTTACAGACTCTGTAATTGATGCAATGAAGAGGGAGGGGGTAGATTAAAAATAGCCTCGACTTTGAGAGGATCAAGATGAATACCATCCTTCGAAACAATAAAACCGAGAATTCGTCTGGACTCAATGCAAAAAGCACACTTATGCTGGTTAAGTCGAATGTTATAGTGTCTACAACAAAGAAAGATTTGTCGAAGATGATCGGGATGGTCATGTTGCTTAAGTGAATGAGTAGGAAGATCATCTAGATAAGGTTGAACAATGTTTTTAATGTCATGAAAATCATAAGACATCGCTCGTTGGAAAGTAGCCCCGACATTATTAAGGCCAAAAGGGAGATTTTTATATGCAAAAGTTCCCAGTGGACAGATAAAGGCAGTCTTGTGTTGATCATCCATGAAATGTTTATCTGATCATAATTGAAAAATCCATCCATAAGGAGAAAATATCACTCCCAACACATTCATTTATAATCTAGTCTATAAAAGGAGTGGGATAATTGTCTTTCAGACAAGCACGGTTAATGTCACAGTAATCAACACAGACGTGAATGGTGCCTTGTTTCTTAGTCACTGGTACGATGTTGGACACCTAATCTATGAGAGGTATAGGATAAATAAAATCAGCTTTAAGAAGTTTTTCAACCTCTGCCTTAATGGCAACCGCTTTTCTAGGGTGCAAAGGACGAAGTCGTTGACGAATAGGCTTCGCATTAGGATAAGTTATAATTTTGTGCACGACTATACTTGGGTCAATGCTAGGCATTTCTTCATATGACCATGCAAACACATCTGACAACTCTTGGAAAAGGCAAGTATAAAGCTTGATCTCATTAGGAGAACGAGTTACCCTAATAAGAATGTATTCAACAACACCAGGTTTAACAGAAATGTCAATAGGCATCGTTTGGGTAATATTACCCATATTCCCTTTCGACTAGACTTTATGGTTCATGATAGGTGGCTGAAGTGGTTGGGTCGAGAAACGAGAAGAGAACTTCTCAAGACAGGTAGACGTGACTTCTGGGCTAGGTAAGAATGAGGAACGATGATGAGTGTCATTCCAAGGTGCTTCCTCATGAGACATAATTTCCATGATACTTTTGTGAGTAGGAAATGTCTCAGTTAAGGGATCAGAAGAATCCAAGGAACCAAGCCAAGGGGATTGAGAATATGCGTCAAGAGAAGTACTCAAAGTAGTCTGATCAATAGATGCCAAAGTCGAAGCCGAAACAATCTCCACATAATTAATCTTGGTGAGGCTTAACGGCATGAGATCACCCCATGAATCAACGTGATCAGAAGGGGGAATGACCCAAGGATTAGAATTAAATGAGATCATGTTGATTGAGGCAACATTTTGAGGTGAGAGAGGAAAAATACCCATTAAGGCGGGATCTTTGAAAAGTCCAGCCCCCACACTCTCATATGGAGCACCGGAATGCTTCACATAAGGAACATTGCTATCCGAGGAGGAAGAGGCAAAGAAAGACAATTGGTTGACTGTGATGAATTTCCCTTAATGAGGAAAATGGAGCATGGAAAAAAGAGAAGAGGCCACACAATCATAACATGGATCCAACTCTGCCTGAGTAGAGGATTATAGTTAAAATTTACATCAACAATTTCTACTTCAACATTAACTATCTTACCTTCCATGGTAATGGAAATATTAGGAAGGACACCGAATGGTCGAGAATCACGTCCATCAAAGGCTTCCAATGTGTTAGGTGATTAGTTCAGGGTAGAAGAACCAATTGCCTTCCAACAAGACATATACATGATGCAGGTGGAAGCACCTGGATCAATAATGGTCTTGTGAATCATCTTTTCATTAATTATCACCTAAATGAGAAAGGCAATCTGATGGGGTAAGCACAGAACATGGTTTTCCAGATCAAAACAAATGAGGTTGGAATTAGATGGATCAACACCTCGAATGGCCGATAGTAATGCTTTCTGAAAAGAGGGACAAATTTGGAGGACCTCGAGGGTAGACATGGGTGATGGCGCTTGAGCTAAATCATCAACAATGTTGTAGTGTTGAGCAACTCGAGCATTTGGGCTATACAAGGACTTTCACACCACAACTCGAGAGGGTGGTTGGAAAATGGAATCAAGACTAGGTCACTCTATATGGAGAGGATTGGAGGTAGATGGGGTAGAGGAGGAAGGGGCACTTTCATGTTTTTTCCCTGCCGTTGGAGGATGGGCTTGATAATCTTTAGATTTGGTAGCCACATTTATAGGTGTATTCATCATAAACACATAAGAACCTACGGATGTGGAAGACTGAGGTTGGTCTACCATTTGGGTTTGATGGGATGGAAAGGGTTCTTTTAAGACAGCTGGGGTCCCTTTTAGAAAGCAAATAACTTTACATCGTTAGGGACAATCCTTAGTGTAATGATCCTCCTCACAGATGAGGCAAGGATACTTTGGATTTCTTTGAGAAGCATCACCAACAAAAGATTTAGGAGGGCCCTGTTACAGGGCATCGACTTCGGCCTTACCTTTACCCTTCTTTTTACCCTTAGAGGTTTTGTTTGCTATGGTAGAATGGACAACATGAACCTCAAAGGTATTACCAGGGCCAGATGAATTTCTAAAGGGATCATTGGAACTAGTGTTCGAGACCGATTTCTACTTTGAAGAAGATTTCACAGGAGTCTAAGACATGGAACTAATAACTCCATTAACAGGTGGTATTTCCGGAGACTTTGATGCTATTAGATCTGATGATGGTCTTGGAGCATCGAGTAACATCTCATATAATGTGCTAGATTAAGAGTATACTAGGTCCAAATATTGGGCACGAGCGATGGCTTGCTCCTCAGTAACACACCCACCCATAGCTATGTCCTTAGCAATTTTGTCGACGAATGATTTTGTGAACCATTCTGTCAATAACTCATCAACAATTTCAAACTTGATGAGGTGAAGCTGATGTCTCCATTTGTGGATGTGATCAGAGATATGGGTTGTGATGTCTTTCTTAAGTGACGTAAGAAGATGGGTGCCAGTTTCATAGCAAACTGGCTGCTAGAAATGAGTGAGGAAAGCCATAGCAAGAGAGTTAAAGTCACCATAGGTACCTCAAGGAAATTCGATGTACCATTTTGCTACAACTCCTGTGAGAGTTCTTTGAAAAAGTTGGAGACAAATGGAATCATCGACTTATGAATTGGAGGAGCACTAGAGGTGATATGCCATCATGTGGGCTTGTGGATCCTCTTTCACTTTTCTATCAAATTTGGGGAAATCTCTCGGAATCTTCATTGGAATAGGAGGCCAATAAGGCAAATGAAGGATAGGATCATTGGTGAGCCTGAAAACATCTGGCAATTCCAACATGGCCAAGAAAGGAAATTGTGTGTTAAAAGGCATGTGAGGCCTTTGAGTAGACTCAAACTGTGGAACCCATCCTTGTTGGTAAGGATTTTCCCCCACAGTGGAGGATTTTGTCCATATGGAATCTGATTTTGCCCCCACTGAAGGTTACCTTTCCCGTAGGGAGGATTTGGTCCTAGGTAGATTTGATATTGTCCTACCATAGGTTGGTGATGGTCATATGGGTTAAAAGGATGTTGAAACTGTTGACCTTGCACGTAAGGATTTTGAACCTGCTGATGCTCAACATAAGGATTTTGAACCTACTGCTACAAGGGTTGACCTTGAACTTGAAAAGGTTGACCTTGGCCCTAAACATCTTGACCTTGATGATATGCATATATGAATTACTGCTGCAAAGGATGACCTTCTGGTTGTAAAGGTTTCCTCTACTGCTGTAAAGGCTAGCCTTGCAAGGAAAAAGGTTGAGAGGTATGCTGCACAAACTGAGTTTGCAACTACAAAGGTTGCTGCGACTATGCCTTCCCTTGCACAGTAAAGGTTGCCCTTGCTGTTGAAAGGGTTGCTGGATAGTTCTTGGGATGATACCCTGAGGGTATTGATAATTCCCGAATTTGATCTGGCCATATCCACCAGGCACAGTGGATTGGCTAGGTTGAACATAAGGCCTAAATTGAGGAATGTAAGGTAGATTTACCATAGCTTGTGAACCATATGGGAAATAATAGGTTGGAATGGGACCTGAGCCATATATAGCTGTTGATATTGGACGTTACCTAACCCGGAAGGATCAACAAGGTTAGGAATAACACCATAAAAGGGTTGATTCATTCCAACCATGTGAGTTTGTAATCCACTCACACTAGTTTTACCAGACATCATGGGGATATTCAGATCTTGCCCTCCAGGTGGTGGCACAGTCTGTCCACTCATTGGAGGGGTAGAAGAACTTACTGAGGCCTGCACTGAGACTATCAGTTGAACCAGAAGAGTCGGTCGAAACAATGAGACAAGTTGAGGCAGAATGGTGGGTTGAACCAGAATTGAAGTGACTATAGTTTGTACAATCGGTCGAGAGGTCATGTTTTTACAATGAACCTGAGGTAGGCATAGCACCAGAAGACTAGATGGGGTTTTGATACAATGATGAGGCACTCGGAGTGCCTGAAACCAACTGAGCTAGAGAGGTATAACCATGTAGAAATATGGGCTCACTAAACTCATGTTAAGAGAGAGACGAGACTCTTCCCATAAAAGGGAAGCCTTTTGGAGGGAATTCATATCCCTAATCATCACCTATGTGAGGAGTATGTGTAGCAGAAACTTTCGATTGACTGAGAGAGGAGACTGTGATTTCACCTTCTGACTCCATAGAAAACAATTGATGACAAAGAGTCGAAGGTGAATGAGGAGACAACTCCAAAGGAACACCAGGATGATCGTACAAACTGTAAGGATGTTGTGGAGATATCACAACAAGATCAAATAATGGGTTGGGTGGGTAAAAAACTAGTCTTTTCGGACTTTCTGGAGTATGTAGGCTCTAGTGAGTCTAGATAGGATTACTAGAGTATTCCTGTCCAGATTCGTAAGGTGATCCAGTGTCTTATGGAGGCGGACGAGATGACAAAGGTTGAATACTCAGAACAATCCCAAGTTCAACACCTTGATCCTCAAGCGATGATGGAAGTTCAGGGAAATCTTCTCTGGATGACCTTTCTGATGGAGGAGAGGAAGGGGAATGAGGCAAACTTGATGGTTCAGCCATGAAGACTTTGTCTCAAACAAAAAGAGAAGAGATATTAATTTCAAGGCTTCTTTATAACATATTAAGGATATACTCATGATGTGGTCCAGAATAAAACTATCATGAATGTGATGTGATTGTGGGATTTTTTTTGTAAGATGTTGAAATAGATTAATGCCTTTTCATGTTTTAAGAGTTGAGAACAAGGAAAAGATGACTCTAGTCACTTTCAGTTTGAACAAGCTTGAAAGGACAAGTGCTCAATGATCTTTTAAATTTAAAGAGTCAAAAAGACCAAAATGACTGTTTAGGATAATCTAGGCAAAAGGGATTACTAGGTAACTGTGAACTGCGTAATACCTCCCGATGAACCAAAAAGTACGAGTAGGCAATCTCCCCGAATGGTGTGTTTGGTGTATCACGTTTACAAGGTGGCCAAATCAGCTTCCTATGGATAAAGGATTGCAAACCTAGTGGGGTCTCCCTTTATATACACGACAGTATGGGGAGCACAAGTCCATACTAGCACTGTCTTATGCCAAAGTGAATGAAAGCTTCTAGGTTTAAAGATGTGGGAATACTTCACTATCCTAGACCTCTAAATGTAAGCATTTAGTTTCAAATGCTTCTTAGTTTAATCGAATATATTTTAAAGGATTATCTTGAAATTAAGTCTCAGTTTTCAGGTCTTATCGATGTCACCTAAAAAACTCCTATGTGCAACTATATGAGACAAAACCCTTTCAATTCGATGAATGCTTACACTAATTGAGAGAAGAGAAAACAATCAATGCAACAAACAAGCAACTAAAAGTAAGATGAATTTTCGCTACTTCGCTCTTCAAGACAAAGCAATGAAAATTATTTCCACTCCCTACTCTTCCTATCAGATACACTTCAAATAGTCCTTTTAACAGTAAAATAAATTAATTTTATTTCACATGCTCATGATGATGTAATTCTAGCTTTCATTGATGCTACCAATACAACATATCAATTAAATAAACTAGAATGATGTATTTTCTTCAATGGAATGCTAGAATGAATCTTTCACATAAACATTTCCATGAAATTTTTCAAACAACCAAACATAAATCATATGAAAAGCATGATAAAAAGGACTCCTTTCAAACCAAATATGAAAATATTCAATCGAAACAAATGGAGCAATGTAATCTATGCTCAGAAAAGAGATGTTCAACAAGAGAAGATAAAATGAAACGTTTTCACTCGTTCAATTGAAATCAGAGAAATATAGATGCAAGGACTAAAACATGAAATGCATGAAGCAGAAAATCACCAACTTGATTTGATGAGCAGCTAAGTAGATGAATGGACAACGACCTAGATGCCCTAGGAACACAAACCATCTAAAAACTCAAAAACTCAAGAAATGCAATATCAAACCAATCAAGCTAACAAAGCATTCTAGCCAGGGAGAATAAAGGCAAACAAGCCAAGAAACAAAATCTATGAGGAAAAGACACACTGGCAATGATTCTAGAGAAACCTTGATTTTAACCTACAAGAATTAGTGCGACTATCTAATTAGCAACAAGCACCATAAGGGATTGTGGTGCAACTGTTCAAGAGGAACTTGCGCTGGTTGGTGTTGTTATTAGCAAAGTAACAATGCTGATCGAGGGATTCAAAGAAAAACAAAAGATTTCCACAAACCAAAACCAGACCTGTCACTCTAAATTCAAGAATCAAAGAAGTATATGACGTAAAGTACAAATTACAAAAGATAAAGAGTGATAAGTCAAAATTCGTCACAGATCATGAAATGAAAAACAATCCAAAGAGAGGGATGGATCCCCAATGAAGTTGCCAATTTGTGGAGTAGGAAGATTCTCTCTGCAGACAGAGAAAATCCCTCTAGCTTAGGGGAGAGGGTATAGCCATAAACAAGACAATATGACCAAAGTCCCCTTAGATTGAGAATGGATAAGATCCTACCTCCTGTATCGCTTAGCCTTGTTTGATCAAATCCTTGTGTCTTTGTTCCAATGATCAACTCCTTAATGTCAATGAAGCACCTAAAACAAATAGACAAGAAACCAAAGCACACATGACAGAATACAATAGATTCAACCTACTTCAGAGGCTAAGGAGTCTTAAGCTACCAAATACCATATGCAATTGATATAGGAAACAAAATATCAGTTGTATTATTATGAAAAAAAGGAAAGTACAACCTTTGCCTTAGCATTGGAGGTTTCCTTCAACATGTCTAGGTTCCAGAACCACTGTTAACATCTCATGATTCACCTCAAACAATAGAAATTCAAGGCTTCTTCCTCTTTGCTCCAAACCAAAAAAACTACAAACTTATTTTCCATTTACATACATAAACTAGAAGGCAAAGGCTATCAAGAGTTGTTTTAGCTATCAAGATTTTGCAGATTATTCCAGCCCTTTCATTAGCTAGCTGAGGTTAGAATAGGAGAAGTTTATATATCTTTAGAGAGGGGACATTGATCCTCTTATGATGGGATAGGTCTTATCCATTTGTTCCATTTTAATAAGGGAAAGGAGCCTAAACAGTTCCTCTAGGCTCTATCTCGACTAACCATTTACCAGACCTAGAAGTTTCGATTCCATTTTTAAAAAGTCACCAAAAGAGGATCTAGGTAGGTAATGGATGGATACCAGTGTTGATTAGCATTAGGCTTAGTGTTAGATTCTGGAAATCGGTGCGGGGAAGAAATTGAGGGATAACGCCAGCCATTAAAACTGAATTTGAAGGAATATTCTCTAGAAATGATGTAAGAGGGAAATGTTCTGTAGATGAAGAGTGATGTAAAGACATGTTATTCATGATAGGAAAACACATGAGGTTCACTGTAGAGGTCCTCCAGGATCTAGGAACAGGGAGTACAGGGACAATGAAAAAATGCTGTGTAACACATCAACACATCTAAATGTTCTTCCTTTGGGATCATATAGTATGATTTTTGGCATGGATTGGTTGTTCATTGTTGGGTCCCTATAATAGTAGTGATTACCCCATTACTATGGTAGCTGTACCCTTTATTAATATTGTTGTGCCCCTATTGCCCCCATATTGTTATTACTGTGCCCCATAAAATCCCTCTATTGTTATTTTTGTGGCTTTATATTATTATTGTTAGGTCAGCTGGGTTATATTGTGACTCCTTAGACTCTATATATAGAAAGGAGGTTTTGTCATTTATATCATCCAAGAATTGTTCATTTATGTAATGTAAAGGAGGTTTCCCCCTTGAAGAGGCTTAATTCTAAGGCGTTTATCTATTTTTTCTATCTTTTCTTGAGCTGGTTGCATAACATTTGGTATTAGAGCCAAGTTCTAGGGTTTCGCTGCTCTAAATAGGTCATCGTGGAATTTTTGTTATAAATTGTTTTCTATCACGTTTCAGACATCAGAAAAAAAAACCCATTTGAGAAAACATCACGTTGCAGCATGGGTCCAAATTTTAGAGCTTTTCGAGCTATATTTGCGGAGATATGATCTGAGGAAGTTGGTCTTGTTACAGACTCCTAAATTACATTCCTAACAGGTGACCTGGGGAAAATCGTCATAAATTTCTCTCTGAGCATCGGATTGAAATTTCACAAAAAGGTACAGAAATAGGACGGACTGTAGTTTCTTCTAGATATTTTTCATAGCCACAGGTCCAAATAGTGACACGTGGAACTTCATATAGTTTCGATCTTCTGAAAAGGTCTATAATCACGTCACTGTGGGAGATTTGGCATAGCTCTTCATTGGAGAATCCAATTGGGGTCAGACTGGTGGAATTGGAAAGAGGACACAGAGGGCTGCCACAGAGCACAATTGCAGAATTGGATATTCTGAAAGTACAGAGATACATCAGAGGCAATATCAATCTCCTATAAAGAAAAAAAAGGTGTGTAGATTTTTTTAAATTTTTGCTTAAGATTGGTTTGAAAATTTATTTTGAAGGAATTCAAAGGGCTAGTAGAGCATTATTATTGG
>APFE031723185.1:56169-68548 GCA_000404065.3 Pinus taeda
AGCGTTGAGGACAACACTTTTTTTGAAGGAGAGGGGCATGTCGGGTCCCTATAATACTAGTGATTACCCCATTACTATGGTAGTTGTACCCTTTATTAATATTGTTGTGCCCCTATTGCCCCCATATTGTTATTATTGTGCCCCATAAAATCCCTCTATTGTTATTTTTGTGGCTTTATATTATTATTGTTAGGTCGTCTGGGTTATATTGTGACTCCTTAGACTCCTATATATAGAAAGGAGGTTTTTTCGTTTATATCATCGAAGAATTGTTCATTTATGTATTGTAAAGGAGGTTGCCCCCTCGAAGAGGCTGAATTCTAAGGTGTTGATCTATCTTTTCTATCTTTTCTTGAGTTGGTTTCATAACATTCATTCATAGGACCAAGGTAGACTGCTATGACAAGGCTATAGAGTGTCTGGATGATGATGGAGAAAAGATAATTTTGCAAGGAAAGAAGAAGCCTACATTAGTGAGAATGGTTACTGCTATGCAAGAAAACAAAATTGTAGGAAAGGATGTGTATTGTTTGCAATTCATATTTCTAGTGACAAAGGGAAGGATGTTGAGGATGTTGAAATCCTAAAGAGGTATCCTATTTTTCAATAGTTTTAGGATGTGTTTCCTGCAAATATTTCAGAATTTCCTCCTCATAGAGGTGGAATTTTCTATTGAGTTTATGCCAGTAGCAACACCAACATCTAAGGCACCCTATAGTATGAGTAATCCAGAGTTGGTGGAATTGAGGTTACAACTTAAGGAGATGCTTGATAATGGATACATAAGGCCACGTGTATCACCTTGGGGTGCACCAATGTTGTTTGTAAAGAAGAATGATGACACTCTTAGATTGTGCATTGATTATAGGAAGTTGAACAAGGTGACTATCAAGAACATGTATCCATTGCTGCAAATTGATGACTTGTTTGATTAGTTGAAGAGAGAAACAATATTTTAAAAGATTGGTTTGAGATCAGGAAATCATCAGGTGCACATTAAAGAAGAATATATTTACAAAACCAAATTTCGTACAAGGTATGGGCATTATGAGTTTGTGGTGGTTCTTTTGATCTTACTAATGCTCCAATCACTTTCATGCATTTTATGAAAAGTGTGTTGCATCCTTACCTGGACAAGTTTGTGATAGTGTTTATTGATGTATATTGATATATTCCAAGAATGAGGAATAGGATGCATAGAACTTGATAGTAGTGTTGAGATTGTTGAGAGAGCATTAATTGTATTCCAAGTTCATCAAGTGAAGTTTCTTTATCTCGCAGAGTCATTACTTGGGACATGTTGTTTCCAAGGAAGGTATAGCAGTGGACCTGAAAAATATTAAAGTTATAATGGAGTGGAAAACTTCTAGGAATATGGATGAGGTTAGATCATTCATGGGACTAGTAGGTTATTACAGGCGGTTCATCAAAAACTTATCATGGATTGGAAGAGGAAAGTGAAGAAGTTTGAATGGACTGAGGAGTGTGCAACTAGTTTTGAGTAGTTGAAGCATTTGATCACAAATTCTCTGGTTTTGAAAATAGCATATCTTGATAAGGAGTTTGTAGCTTGTACATATGCTTGCAAAGAAAGAATTGGTGGAGTCCTGATGCAAGAAGGGTAGGGGGTATTCTATGAGTCAAGGAAGCTAAATGAGCATGAGAATAACTATGTGACACATGCTCTTGAGTTGGAACTTGTCATTCATGCATTGAAGATGTAGATACATTATCTTAGTGGTAGGAGGTTTGTCATGATGAGTGATCACAGTGGGCTGAGGTACTCATTTGACCAACCAAATCTGAATGTCAAGCATGTTAGATGATTGGATACCCTTAGTGAGTTTGACTTTGAGATAAGATACATCAATGGTGAGGAGAACATGCTTTCTGATGCTCTCAATAAGAGACTTGTAGGTGAATCACATTTCAACTGTGAGTTCATATGGGACATATTTGTAGAAGAGGATCTTGCAAGAAGGGCAACATGATGATAGGTACCAGTAACTGAAGTAGATATTGTATAAATAGGGTGAAGGTGGTATGGATGAGGAGTATCACCTCACAGTAGATGGCTAGGTCATATTCAGGAACAAGATTTATGTGCCAGATAACAATGAGCTCAAGAAGCTTATCTTGAGGGAGTTTCATGTAAAGCCATGTTTAGGTCACCTAGGATATCGGAAGACTTTGATAACATTCAAGTTCAAACTTGAAGAAAGATTTGAATGAGTTTGTTGTGAGATGCTTGGACTATCAGCAGGTGAAAGCAGAGTGTAAGAATCCAACTAGTTTATTGTAGCCCATTCCGATTCTAGAATGGAAATGGGAGGTCATTTCCATGGAATTCATTATAGGTTTGTCGAGGACATCAAAGAAGCATGATTCCATCATGGTTGTGGTTAAGCAAGATAGCTCACTTCATTGTAGTGAAGTCTACTAATTTAGCTAGTGAGTTAGCTCAGATCATCATTAGGGAGATGATGAGATTGCATGGTGTTACCAAGAAGATCATATCAGACTAAGTTGCCAAGTTAACTTCTAGATTTTGGAAGGAGTTTTTTGTAGGCTTGGGGACAAATTTGGCCTTTAGTACATCTTATCGTTCATAAAAAGATGGAAAAACATTGAGGGTCAACAAGATTCTTGAGGACATGTTGAGAATGTATTTAAATGAGTAGAGGAAGTGAGAGGGGTATCTTCCACTGGTAGAATTTTCATATAATGGGTATCAGTAATCCTTGAGGATGAGTCCATTTGTGGCTTTTTATGGGCATAATTGTAATAATCCTATCAACTGGAGTGATATAGTGAATAGGGTACTGATCGGACTAGATATGTTGGTTGAGATGGAGCAAATGATGTAGATTATTAGAAGGAATTTGAAGGTAGCATAAAATAGATAGAAGAGATATGTAGATCAACATAGACCATTCAAATAGTTTCAAGTTAGGGAGCATGTGTACTTGCGCATCAATCCCAAAAGGATCTCCTTGAGGACTGTATCATGTGCCAAGCTTGCACCTTGGTATTGTGGGCCTTTTGAGATACTTGAGAAGATTGGACCAATGAACTACCAAATTGCACTGCCACCAATAGTGAAAGTTCATGATGTTTTCCATGTTTCATTGCTTAAGAGATATGTCCGGGATGCTGATCATGTGATTGATTGGTATGTATTGCATGTGGAACTAGATGGAGAGTTCCATCTAGAACCTCAGTGAATAGCAACAAAAGTAGCTCATGCTCCAAAACTGAGCAATTGAGCAAGTTAAAGTGCAGTGGAAGCACTTTGGGTCAGATGAAGGTATATGGGAGATGGATGATCAGATGGGGGCTTTGTATCCTTGTTTATTTGTTGGTTGAGCAAATATGTTTGGTTTATGTGTTTTGTTTTATATTTACATATGCATATGTGTATTGTAAATGCTACAATGAGGTATGTTATAAAGCTCTAATAAGAAATATGTTGCAAAAACTACATCAATATGTTTTATAAAGCTCTAATAACCAGTATGGTGTTCATGTTTTCAACAATTTGGTATGATCTAAATGCTACATCAAGACGTGTTATAAATCTCCATGGGAAACATGTTTTGCTGGTTATAAGCATCATTGAACACCATGGATGGTGTTCCCCCAAGGGGGAGGGGTTTATAACAACCCTTGGTTTATTTTCCATGTAAATAAAATAAGACCAAGGTCATGGGACATGTATTCCAAGCTGAATTGTGGGAAAAGAATTATAGTGGGAATCACTTGTGCTTTATTTATGACTATGGAAATTGGCAAAGGAAAAGAGGAAATAATTGGCATTTAATTATGAAAATAAAGGAAAATAGGAGAAAAGGAAGGTGAAGAGACACAAATTTGCATGCAAGCGAAATTAGAGGAAAAATGAAGGAAAATGAAGAAAAAAGAGACATCAATAATAAAAAGACATCGAAGAATCAAATTATAGCCTTTTGATAGTTTCAAGTTGATCTCTCCTCTCATTCTCTTTCTCTTATACACTCTTGCACATTTAGATCATCCTTGGAGCATACTTTAAGCACTCTAGCATTGACTTGGATTTGGAGAAAGCAAGCAAGGAAAGCAAGGAAGCACAAGGAGACAGTTATATCAACAACTACATCAGGCTTACTTTGTAGGTAATAGGTTTTATGTGTGATCTCCTTTATTATTTTTTGATGTATGGTATATGCATGTGGTTCCTTGGTTATGCGCTTTTCATTGGCATGGATATTTTCCTAGATTGATAGTGGTTTTAGCCTTGCTTTTCCATTTCCTAGATTGCCATGGTATAGTGGGTTCCCCATTTGGCTTTTCTGATTGGTTCTCTAGTTTTCCTATGGCTATGGGTTGGAAAAAATTCTCTGTGGGTTGAGTTACTAGTCTCTGAAGCCTATGGGTTGGGACAAACACTCTGGAGCCCAGAAACAACTTAGCTTTCCTTGGAGTCTATGGAATGAGTTACTAGTCCCTAGAGCCTTGGGGTTGGGACAAATTCTCTAGAGACCTAAAGCAATGCATGTTCCCTGGAGGCTATGGGTTTATTTACTAGTTCCTGGAGCCCTGGATAGATTTGGTAGAGACCGATCTAGTTGATGTTAGTGATTTATGGACTGCATAGGTGAGATCACTGTGCTTGAGGGTTGAGGTGGTCTTATCACTGCTACAACACCCTCCAAAATTTTGGCCGACATTGAAATTGCAAAGCCTACTTTTAATTTGTATGTTGTCTTCACAAGAATTAAGAGTCATCACATGTGTTTCCCTTAAGTATTCTTATCCCATTTTGAAGAAAATCAAAGTGTAGTTTTTTAGCATAGTCAATTTTCGCACATCACATATATGTGGCTTTGGTTTGTTTCAAGGGATTATCTTTTCGTTAATGTATCATTCTTATCATGTAGACATGTATCACACTCATTTCCAAAGTTTCAAGCACTGTCACACAAGTGTTGTCAATATCGTCGCAAAGTGTATCTTTAGCTTCACACTTGGGGTACCTCATCGCAAAGTCATCACCTTGAGGAAATCATGTTGTTTATGTGTTCTTGGTGATCTATGTTGTGTTTTCAAGTATTCTAAGTGTGTGATCACACTCAAGTCCTATCATTGTTCACTTTGGCCTCACTAATCCAACACTTAGTCAAATCTAGAAAACTTCCTAATTGGGAAACCTACTCAGCCTTCCTGAACTACACACTACGTAGTCTCAGTCCTCAAGCCTCAGCCTTGCCTTTTGGCACAATGTAATGCATAATTCCTTCCTTTGAAAATTGTGCACTGCATAGTCCCAGTGCTCAGTCCTAATCCTTGAGCTCCTAAATTGCGTAGTCCCTACATTCATCCAATCTCCTATGTGCACTGCTTAGCCTCAAGCATCAAGCCTCCGTATTGAGCTCTTGAAATGTGCAATCCCTTGGCCTATGTTCCTGTGGAACTATGCATTGGGCATCATCAAGCTTCAATCCCTTGTCCTAATTCCTTGATCCCCCAACTATGTAGTTGGCTAGCCCTGACCTAACTGAACTGTGCATTACGTAATCTCAAGGCTCAGTCCTGACCCTTGACCTTCTGAGATGCACAATTGCGCAATCCTTGAGCCTATATCCCAACCTTCCACCCTATTCTAGTTCAGTAAGGGGTTACAATGAAGCATGTTGTATTATGGGTTTAATAGGCTGATGTTGTCTTGTCATGAATGATTTTTGGTTGCAGGTATTCTATCATGTTATGTTAGGATGATGATGAAGGATATGGATAAGGATACCCTACTTGAAGACTTTTTTGGAATCGTGAAAACAAATTGACCAATAAAGAGAGACAAAGGGACAAAAAATTGCGATAACATTTGAAGATAAAGATCACATTGAAGACTCCCTATCTTCAAGCCATGAGGAGGAGGAAGAAGAAGAGCATGTTACATCTCTCAAGAAGACAAAAATAAATCAACAAAAATGAGTGGCTTGACATTTCCATGTCATCATGAATTCTATGTCATCAATATCATGTCATGTCATGTCATGAGTCATCATGTGCCACATCATTTTGTGGATTATGTAAATTAAATATTATAGAAATGTAATTTAAAGTGGAAGTCCAAGAGCCATCCATGTAATGAGAAAAGTCATGTAGAAAGTCGAAAGGTGATAGAGAAGTTGAACAGTCATGAGGGTAGTCCAAGAGTCACAAGGGAGGTGAATGATCACCCCATTTGTTATACATACACCCTCATCACTCATATAAAGGAATTTTCACCTTTTCTCCTAATACCATGCATTAGAGAGGAAGATAGTTCTTTTGCAGGAGCAAGTGGTTGCTCTAACACTCTACTACTGGAGCTAGTGGTATTCATTGTCTTGATGTATCTTGGAATTTTTGTTTAATTCAAAAGCTCATTGAGCCAACGTACTTTCATGCATATGTCGTAAATATTGTACGAATATTCTTTGAATGTTTGCAATGCATGTTGTTTTCACTTGTACTAAGGAAATCAAACTATTTCAGTGGCTTTGGTACTTATCTTGTTGAATTTGTGTTGTATATGTTTTAACAATAATTTCTTCTATGTGAACTATTTTTCTAGTTGTCCAATGATTCTATTTGTACATGATCATGTGTCTTTTCTATATTAGTACTATTACTTGTCTGTAAAAGGATTACTTTTCTTTCCCCTTTCGGTAGAATAACCCCGATACATTCTGCAGTTGAGCATTCCACAAGGCATACTCACTTGATAATCTGAAACTACCTATGTATTATTCTCTCATGCTGAACATTAAAGCCAAGGCATATATTTAAGAATATGGAAGTCGAGCCTTATTTCTTGAAGGGTTCCCACACCAAACAATGCGAAGTATGATTGGGAGTTTTCATTGGGGATACCCCCTTGCATGTTGGTGGTATCCAACATCGTCAACACTTTGGTGCTAGAAGAAGGGAAACCACCTTTTTAGGGTTGAAAATTATCTTCATCCTAACAAACAAACTTCCATGCAATGAATCAACATTCCCATCTCCACTACCACTCATACTCTTGAAAACAAGGAAACTGTTCAATCTAGCCTGGAACAAGCCTTTGAGGTTACTTATGTTCAACTTTTGACTACACGGCCCATCACTCATCAGTTTATGATAACTCTTGGTTTTCTTCTTGTCATTGTGATTCTTCCTCATAAGATTATAAGGAAGGAAGTAACTCCCTGTGGAGTACTAGTTTCATTGGTGGAAGATCTGGTTATTTGATCCACATCTCTTCAGCTATTAGAATTAACTAAGATCTTTTGGTTCTGTGAGTTTAGAAAAATTGCATGTGAAAGAGTATGAAAAACCACATGTGCATACTTTAAAGAAGAGGAAACATAATGAAAACCATGAAATCAAAGAACACACAGACATTGATAATGAAGTTCACCCAGTGCGGGTTATGTCTCCGGGTCTGGTGTCAAGAGTGGGGAGGCTGCTTCATTAAATGTTGCAAGATGATGACGAGTACAAGGTACATTATTTGTCATTACAAGGATAAAATCCCTCAACTAGAGTGGCATGTCTTTCCACAAGACATCCTCCTATAGGAACTCTCACTCATATGGGCCCTCCTTCAGCATGACAAGATAATAAATTGTTACATGATGTGGCATACATGTATCCTTCAACATAATGTAACAAGAACAATGTAAACTTTGAAACAGGAACTCTAAACTTAAAACGAGAACTCTGCCCAAAAAACCACGAAAAAACATGAAAAATAGTGCTAAAAACGAAATTTGTGTATACTAGAATGATGGTTTTTTTTAGGGTCAAATTTGAACATGTTTTAAAAATGGCAGTGAGAACGAATTTTTGTGCAAAAATTGTGCAAAAAACAACCTAAAAATGAAAAGCGCTGATAATGGAATGATGGATTTTTTTTTTAGGGTCAATTCCCAACATTTAAAAAAATGCCAGTAAAACCGAATTTTTATGTGCAAAAACTGTGCAAAAAACACTCTCAAAATGAAAAGTGTTGATGCTGGAATAACACTTTTTTTTTGGGTAAATTTTCAATATTTTGAAATAATGGTGTAAAATATTTTGTTATGACTCCGAAAAACATTAAAATTTCAAAAAAATAATGAAACATAAAATTAAAAATAAAAACAATGAAAAAAACCCAAAAAAAAAAGTAAAAAAAATAAAACGTAAAAAAAATTATATTAAAAAAAAAAATAAATAAAAAAAAAATAAATAAAAAAAAAAAAAAAAAAAAAAAAAAAAAAAAAAAAAAAAAAAAAAAAAAAATGAAGAATTAAAAAGAAAACATTTAAAATTGGATTAAAAAAAAAATAAAAACAAAAAAATTTAAATAAATATATAAAATATTAAAAAATAAATAAAAAAAGAAAAATTAAATATAATATTATAAATATATATATATATAACAAAATTTATGTTTTAAAAAAAAAAAAACAATTTTATCGGTACGCCCCCAACAGCGGCGAGTGGTGGCTATTTGATTCCGAAATTCAAATCATTCCCAAACCCCGCACAGGTGTTGGCGGTGCATTGATTCCGAAATCAGAAGCCGCCCCAACTGCCTGTGGGGGTGGCCGGGTGGTGGGTATCTGATTCTCAGAATCAGATAGCCATTGCTCAGCTGCTCATGGTGGCTATTCGATTCTTGGAATCAAATAGTTATCGCTCGACCGCTTGTGGGGGTGGTGGCCGATAAACGTGTTTCTTTTAAATAAAAAATAAATTTTGTTTTTTTAAATACAATAAACATATTTAACAAAATTTATTTTTTATTTAAAAGAAACAATTTTATCGGTCACCGCCTCCACGAGCAGCCGAGCAATCGCTAGTTGATTCCGAGAATCGAATAGCTACTTCTCGTCCACCCCCACGGGTGGTTGGGCGGTGGCTATCCGATTCTCAGAATTGGATAGCCACCACTTAGCCGCTTGTGGGAGTAGCCGGGTGGTGGTTATCTGATTCTCAGAATTGGATAGCCACCACTCGGCTGCTCATGGGGGCGGCCAAGTGGTGGCTATCCGATTCTGAGAATTGGATATCCACCTCAAGGGCAGTCAGGGGGTGGTTATCTGATTTCGAGAATCAGATAGCCACTACCTGATCGTTGGTGGGGGTGGTTATCCGATTCTCAGAATCGAATAGCCATCGCCCGATCGCCCATGGGTGTGGCTATCAGGAGGAGAATTCATATCAGATGAATTCTTTAACTTTTGTTAACGGCATGGAATAAAGAGGAAATTTTCCATCACAAGAACTCCTTAGTAAAATGGCATGGTGAAAAGAATAAACAGAATAGTTCAACAAATTTCTCAAGTGATGCTTGATGAATATGGAACTCCTGCAACCTTCTGGGGTGAAGCTGCATTTGCTACCATGACTATTCTCAACAAAACAAATTGGATAAATAGCAATCAAACTCCATATGAATTTTGGTATGGTAAGCCTCCTACTATAAAACACTTTAGAGTGTTTGGAAGAAAATGTTTCATCAAAAGCACTGATGAAAAACTTATTAAGTTTGAACCTAGAGGAGACGAAGGAATTCTTCTTGGTTATTCATCTAGAATTAAAGGATACAAATGTTATAATAAAAGAATTCAGAAAATTTCTTGTAATTGATGGAGCATGCAAATATCTGGAACAAGTGAAATCAATAGAGGAATATGATAGTGAGGAAGTTGGGGAATGCTTTCCATCATCAAATCAAAATGATATATAAGAAGAAACCAATGAAGCACCCGAAGAAGATATAGCAGACAGGGAAAAGACTCCATCCAGGTATGTTCAGAAGAATTATCTAGAATCTTAAATTCTAGGAGAAAAGGGGGCTAGAGTACAGACAAGAATAACTCTTACAAGGAGCTCAAGCTATCTAGCATTACTATCCTCCACCGAACCTCAGAATGTAAATGAAGCCTACAAATATGAATGTTGGGTCAAGTCCATGGATGAAGAACTTGACCAAATTGAAAAGAATGATACTTGGGAGTTAGTTCCTAGACCTCATGATAAAAATGTTATAGGAACAAAATGGATATTTAAGAACAAGCTGAATGAAAATGGAGAAGTTATTAGAAACAAGGCCAGACTTGTTTATAAAGGGTATGCTCAACAAGGAGGTACTGATTTTGAAAAAAAATTTGCACCTGTTGCTAGACTTGAAGCCATAAGCATGTTTCTTGCTCTTTATAGTTTTCAAAAATTCAAAGTATATCAAATGGATGTAAAATCAGCCTTCCTTAAGGAGATTTAGAAGAAGAAGTTTATATTGCATAGCCAGAAGGATTCATTCTTGGAAATGATGAAAAACTTGTATGCAAGCTTAAAAAGGCTCTCTATGGTCTAAAACAGGCTCTAAGGGCTTGGTATTACTGCCTTGACAAATATCTACAACAACAAGGTTTCACAAAAGGTTATGCAAATAACAATTTATACAGAAAGGTTGAAAATGATAAATTGTTAATTATTGTTGTTTATGTTGATGATATCATATTTGGTAGCAATGAAGAATTCACAAGTCAGAATTTTGCTTCAATAATGCAGCAAGAATTTGAAATGTCCTTACTTGGTGAACTTACTTATTTTCTTGGTCTACAAGTACAACAAACAAAAGTTGGCGTCTTTCTTTCACAAACCAAATATCTCAAGCAGATCTTGAAAAAGTACAGAATGGAAGATTCTAAACCAGTATGTACTCGAATGGTAATAGGATGTAGTCTCAGTTCTAATGATGAATCACTAGTAGTAAACCAACCAAATTATAGATCTATGATTCGAAGTTTGCTTTATCTAACAAATACTAGACTTGATATCATGCATGCAATAGGAATTGTTGGAAGGTTCCAAGCAAATCCAAAGGAATCACATCTCTAGGTAGTCAATAGAATTTTCACATATCTTCAAAGAACTCAGGACTTTGGACTATGGTATCCTAAAGATACATACCTTACTCTTCATGCATATACAGATTCAGATTGGGCAGGAAATGTTGATGATCGAAAGAGCACTAGTGGAGGTGCATCCTATATGGGTTCTCGGTTGGTGTCTTGGTTTAGCAAGAAACAAAGTTCGATTGCCTTATCTACAACTGAAGCTGAATGTGTGGTTGCTGCATCTTACTGCACAAAACTACCCTAGATGATGCAAACATTGCAAAACATTCATATCACATGTGATCCGCCCATCTCTATTCTATGTGATAATACAAGTGCCATCAATGTTTCGAAAAATCCATTCATGTACTCCAAGACCAAGCACATACCCATTAAGTACCATTTTCTACAAGAACAAGTGCTTGAACAAAAGGTTAAATTGGAGTATGTTCCATCCAAAGAACAGGTTGCTCATATATTCACTAAACGCTTCCTAGAGAAACATTTAAATATCTTAGACAAAAGCTAGGAGTAGTTGTGACATCATCCTGCTGCCAAATCTAGTTTCTAGAGGAAGGTTATTATACGCGGGTTTCATGAGGTATAGTCGTGTATACATGTGTGTTTTGTTTTTGTGGTTGAAGGAGTGTAATTTTATTTTATTTTTATTTTATTATTTTTATTTTAATTTTAATTTTTATATTTATTTATTTATTTATTATTTTTTATTTTGATATAAAAGTAGTGGGTCAACCTCTGATATGGGTGCTTTGTCTGATATTGATGATTATAGTCTGACAAAATGCTTTGTTCATTTATTTTTATTTGACTCACAAAGATGCCTTGATGAATGAATTGTTGACAATGCACAGGTAGCATAGGTTTAGGGGGAGCATTAGCCTTCACACACATTCAACATTGTTGGAATCATGGTTACTGAGTTCATCTATGGCTTTAGATACTTATATCATTAGCTACATAAGTCATGTAAAGATCTAGGGTATGATATGAATTCTTCTGTCATGGTCTATTTTTCAATGAGTCCTATTAGACATATGATTTTTAGAGAAGAATCTTCGGCGAAAATCACATAGAGATAATTTTGTTGACGCGTTTCGAACCAACCAGTGTGGTTCATCATTAGGACAAGTTGAATGAGCAGATCTTGCTATGCATTATAAATAGATCGGGTAGAATATCCACGTAACAGCTAGAATTTGACCGAGAGTGGCTAGTTAGACCAAAATATTAATTTATTTAATTGTTAATTTTATTTATTTATTTTTATTCAACGGTTATTACTTTTTTTTTAATAAACGTAAATTAACCATTTTATAAATATATATTAATAAAATAATCGAGTAATAGATAATAGTTGACTATATTTTAAATAACTATAGGTTAATTATATTTTAATTAAATCTCAGATAAAGGGAGATAAAAATATTTACTTAATAGTTTATTAAGGGTAAAAATAAATAATA